>VYXC01004221.1:80629-126373 GCA_013397175.1 Platysteira castanea | reverse complement strand
CGGCGGCGTCGGTGGGAGCGGCCGCCCCGATGTCGGGTCCTCGGGGCGCCCTGCAAGCCTGGTGCCGCCGGCAGTGCGAGGGCTACCGCGGCGTGGAGATCCGCGACCTCAGCACCTCCTTCCGCGACGGACTGGCCTTCTGCGCCATCCTGCACCGCCACCGGCCCGACCTCCTGTGAGTGCAGGCCGCGCCTTGCCCTCCGCTCGGACGGGGCGCCGCGGGGCCCCGGCTGCCGCCCGCGGGCGCTGGTGGCCGAAGGAGCGGGGGGCGCGGAGGTTTGGGGCGCGGGACAGCTGGGGCCCCCCTTTCTGGAGGGGTTGGGCCGCCTGTGCCGCTCAGCAGCGATCCCGGGAGGCTCACAGGGGGTTGGGAGGGATGGGGGCGCCGTGGGAAGTGGCTCCAGGCTGGCTGGCAGGGAAGCTCCCTGAGCATGGGCACGAGGGGCTCAGAGAGTGGATATGCCTCTGTTGTGCTGATGTGCTGGCAGGGGATGCGCTGAAGAAGATGCTGTCGAGAAATAGTTGGGTTACTGGGGATGAAGGATTCCATATTCCCAGGCAGTGCTCGTAGCCAGGTTGGATGGGGCTCTGAGCAACCTGGTCTAGTGGAAGGTGTCCCTGCCCATGGCAGCAGGGTTGGAACCAGATGGTCTTTCAGGTCCCTTCCAAGCCAAACCATGCTATCATTCTGTGTTTCAGCAGACGACCTTCTGACCTGGTCCTGAAGACCTGTCAAGGTCAGGGTTGGCAGAAGTCGTGTGATTTAAGGCTGGTGAGAGCATGGAGGTGGACTAGGTCCGTACACCCAAATGGAAGCAGTGCCTACCAGAGAGGAGACATGGTGTTGGTATCTGGGTATGGGGGTGTTTTGCCTCAGCAAGAGATGAGCTTTCACACTTCGAGAGGACCAGAGGCCTGCCCTGCACAGGGACATTCCCAGCTGCCGGAGGCAGCCACTCTGAAATGTGTGGAGGCCTGGACCAGGTTGCTGTTTGCATTTGCTTCTAGCTTGTTTTCTGTGGATGCCACAGTGAAAGCAGGAGGTAGCAAATGCCAGTAAGGGTATTGAGCCTCTCTAGCCTCCCCCAACTTGGGTGTCTGTGAGGGGGAATGTGAGTTTCAGGAGAAAGACTGTGTGTTTGGGATTGCTTGGGGGCACAGTGTCAGGCTGGAGAAACTGGCTGAGCCGCTGGAAGGAATCTGCCCCGACCTGCCACTGCAACCCTGTGTGCCCCGGCCGTGCTGGGAATCCGGCGCCCATCTGTTCTAATCCTTGGTAGCCCTTGCAGTGCAGGTAGGCATCGCCCCACCTCGCTGTGCCTCCGGCGTGCACACGCTCCTTTGCCTGCCCATAAAGCTGACAAGGGCGATGCATCCCCTGTCACGTTCTACTCTGGGACTGGTGGTTCTTCCTCTGAGATTGCCCAAATTGACCAAATTCTCCTTCCTGAGCTGGTCCCAGGAAGGCCTTTTGCCGTGATACCAACCTCTGTCAGGCAGAGGGTTGACTGTGACTCTAGTTTGGAGCTGTGGTGTCCGTGAGAGGGCAAAACAGGCCTGTGTCCTTACAAGCTGAAGCTGAGCAGGTAGGCTGGAGACCGAACTGCTGCCTGCTGTGTTTCAGGTGGTTGCCCCCAAACCCTCAGCATGGTGTTATGGAATGACTGAGAGCCATGATATATGGCATCTTTGCATCACTCTGGGTCTTGAAGGAGCTGCGTGGTCTTGTGTCCTGCAGCTCTTGGATGGTGTGGCTCGCTCTGACTAGCTAGAATGGAGCCTCTGAAAGTGCTTCCAGTTGCAAGGATGCTGGATGGGAAGAGGCAAATTAGGGACAGGAACACTTGCAATTATTAATTTTTTTTGTAAATGGCACAGTAACTGGGAACTGAAAAGCAGAGTTTCAGCAAAAGCTTATGATAAACACCACTAAAACCACCTGATGGTTTCCCATTAACCATATTTACCATCCCATTAAGCAGAGACTGCTGCTCTTAAGTTGTCAGTGGGCTTAAATCTGATCCTGGCAGATGTCCTAACTACATGCTTCACAGGTCCTCTGCATGAGCTGCAGTGTAGAGACAAAACCCAGGGCCTTACAAGGACATGGCATGTTGTAGAAGGATTTTCAGACGGCCGTCAGGAGAGTAGCATCATTTCATCTGATTCCAGCTTCTTCAGCCTGTCCCGATTTGGAAGTGGGAAGATTGGATCAGAGGCAGTAAATCTCCTGATGGCAGAGGAAAAGTGGTTGCCCTTCTTTTCTTCTAAAGTGCTTTCAGTCCGCCCAGTAATGGGACTTGGCAGGGATCTGCGAGTGCATTTCTGACCTTGTGTGGTCCTCCTTTGTGCGGGGCTCTCCTGGCCCGCACGGGGCAGCTGCGCTGCTCCCCGAAGGCTGGAGTTCCTCTGCACACCGCTGCTTCCCTGCTTCCTGCTGGCTTCCCCTGGGACTGCAGAGGGGAGGAATGGGCACATCCATATGAGGGCTGAGATGAAGCTCTTCTCTACCTGTGTGACACCACTGCTCTGCCACCCTGATCCCCTGGGCATTGCTGCTGTGGTGGCTGTCAGCCTGTCCCGGTTTCCTGACCCTGCCTGGATGCACCCCCGTTGTGCTGCTGTGCTGGGAGGGGACACACTGAGGAAGAGGCTGTCACGAAAGACCGTAGGGGTAAGTGAGACTGAGGACAGTTTTCCACATGACCCCTGATTTGAACACAATCATCTTGGGATAAGGCAAATGGCATCGGAGGGATGCTGCCCTGGAGAGCTTTGGAGCAGCTCCCGCAGAGCTCTTGGAAACGCTACAGGGCTTCTTGAAAGAAGTAGACTGGAATCCCTCAGTTTCTACTGAATCCAGCTAAAGGTGGCTTGAAGTGACCACCAAGAATGAGGTGCATACCTGTAGGACCTGTGTGTTGAACCATGAAGATTAAAATCCCTGACTCCTCTGTGCCTGTAGGCACTTCACTTGGCTTCATTGCCTCGCAATGTCAGGGAAACAGGAAACTTGGATTTAGCCTCTGACCACGCTGCTGGCTGTGTGATCTAGAGATGAGGCATTTAATCTCTTCTCTTGCCTTTTCAGTTAAGCTGGCAACATCCAGACCAACTTGACAGTGGACTGTGGGGATTAATGAGTTTGTTTGTTCAGTGCTCTAGAAATCTGAAGCATGAAATTAGTGTTTACAAGGCATTTGCTGCAGCTTAGTGAAGCAAAGAGCATCTTTCAGCGTCCCAACCTGTACAGCCTCCCTGGAGCTCAGGGAAGGATCTTGGCATTCAGGGGTGAGAAGAATAAAGGAGCATGGCACATGCCTTTTGAGTGCTGGGAGAGATGGAGGCTTGAGGAAAACAGGAGATGAGAGCTGTTTTAGCAACGCTGTTGTGTGTCCCTAGAGCCGTGGGTTTGGTTACAGGCAGGATCACAAATCTTGTTTGTTCCTTCCCATGTACTGCCTGCATTTCCCTGACAAGACCTGGAAAGCTGAATGGCTTATTATGTGGCACTGCCTTAAAGTGCTCATGATTTATATTTGAGGAATCCAGGAATTTGCTCTGGTTTTAGCTGTACGGCACACCCTTCCCCCCTCCCAGGATCTGCTGTGCTCCCTGGCAGCTGCCCTAAACCCTGGAGTGCTTAGTGGCTCTGCATGCATCTCATTAGGTAAGTGCCTGGGATGTTATTTGCATAGAAATATTACTCCAGGATATGGTACAACGCTGGCGTTTGCTGAGTCAAGACAGTTGTTCAGCTGGGATAGCCAGAGTCTCGCCTGGTCTTACATCCAATCCCTTGGATGGGTATGTTGGCAGGAGAGGAGCCTGAGCAGGGCTGGATGAAAGACTGCTGAGATCAGGGCGAGGAAATAATGTGACATGCAGCCACATGTCACAGAATTGCAAGATGGCAAGTTCTGGGCGCTCTGCAGAGGAGACAGTTTATAGAGGGGAAAGGGCTGTGTCTGGAGTGACTTTTCCCCATGTCTGAGAGGCCACGCTCCTTGCACATGGGTGCTGGGAGCGTGCCTGGAGCCACAGGATGCCACGTGACCAAATGGCATATGGGAGTGCTCGTGTCAGGAGCAGGCAGGTCAGCGTGGTCCTGCTTGGCTTGTCAGAGAGGGAGCCGGAAAATGCAGTGGAGAGGAACTGAATAAACTGATCCCTGGGGCCTTGTACTGATGGACTTCAGCGTCTCGGGCAAAGCTGAGAGTCTGCAATCCTACATTAGTGGAAAAGAATCTTCTATTCCCTTGCTGCTTGCTACCCCTCATTACCTCTTGAGCTTCACATCCTCTCTGCTGGCATCTGCTTTTCCTAATGGAGTTGCCTTGGTTTACTCAAACAACTTTGGTTTGCTGGGGCAGAGTGGAATGGACATGATGTTTTGTCTGTGAGAAAATACTCTCCCAGCCCAGCCCACCAAGGAGTCTTCGAGCTTCCAGCTATACCACTCCCATATCCTGAAAGTGAAGGCATTCAAAATGAAGGTCATGAATGTTTAGAGGGCAGTTGATATATAATTTGCTGTCATTGCTTCTCCTGTGTTCCAAGTTGGCATTTTCTTTAAAAGGAAAAAAAAATACTGCAAGGTTAAAGGATTTCCCTAGGCAAAAAAACAAAACAAAAACTTAGGGAAAAAACATCTCCCAGTGGAGGCTAGTTATAATTACAAAAATGGCAGTAGTTTTGACATCAAAGCAGAGGCTGCAGCTGAAGCCATTGCTCATCAGCATGTATAGAAAGAAAAGTTGTGGTCTTTTAAGCAGTCTGAGCTCTGTACATGTATTCATATGAGCTTTCAGGAAGGTAACAGAGCTACACATCCAGCCCTCCTTTCTGCATGTGTGCTGCACTTGCTCCCACAGCGGCGAGCGGCTGCAGCTTCATTCGTTGTGAGGAAACGGCACCAGCAGCCTCTTGCTTTTGAATGGAGGAAGTGTAATTTTATGGTGGGGTAGGCAGCTGGGGAAACCTTCCTGAGCTGATCACGGACTTCCTCTGCAACTTTGGGAAAGCTGCGTGAGGGGCTTCTAGAAGGGGCTGGCTGCCCTGCCATGTGGCACCGGGACGGGTCGTGTCAGTGTTACAGGAAAAGGCAATGAAATCCAAAGGGGGATGGAGGAAGGAGGTCCTGTAGCCCCTCTCCACAGGTGCCTAGTGCCATCTCGCCTGGTTCCTGCAATTCCACCTTTGGAATGGGGGACGCATCTCCCCTCTAATCTAAATTGTCCTTCTGTGTTCACCTCCCAAGCTTTGGCACCTCTCTGTGGTCCATTGGGGTGGCTTTGCTTGACCCTAGACCTCTCTGGACTGCGCCCTCCCCTGTGAACCCAGCTAGCAGGCACACCAGGCTGCTGCATGAGGGGATTTCTGTGTAACAAAGCTGAGATCCTTGGCAGGAAGGGGCTGTAAGCATTGCAGCGTGATGCTGTTTTCACACACTGTACGCACACGCGCATGAAAAAAAGCATAACTAACTCCTTCCTGCATTTCTCCCCCTCTGTTAAAAGCCTGAAGACTACTTTTACTTTCTGTCCTCTGCTTCTCCAGTGAAGGCAGCTAATCAGTCCCTCTGGCCAGGCTGAACCCCAAAGGGCTCCAGGGGAACAAGTGAAATGGGTTGGAACAAGTGAATGCCCTGGGCTGGAGGCTGCTGGGCTGTTCCTCTGTGTGCCCTGAGCACCTTGCATTCAGCTCCAAAGGCTGCAGCCGAGGATGATTTGTTGTGCACTGTGAATGTTTGGGGGAGAGCAAGGACAGAAGTGCAGTTTAAGATATTCTATGTCACCCCAAATTCCTTGAGGTAGTGCAGGGAGGTTTGTCTAAGGACCCTCATAGAGGCACCTGTATCTGTCACTTCTTTCTCTTGAGGTGAGGGATCTGTATCCCCATCCTCCACTGTTGTGCCAGTGGCCTTGGAAAAGCAAGTTGGGGGTGATGTCGCGCCCTCTTTGGTGCAGCAGTGTGTGGTGCTAATTGAAACATGGCCCTGGTATTTCTGCAGCCTTTCATCTCAAGGGCAGAAGCGGGTAACGAGAGACAAGAATGACATTTTAATTTCCTGGTCACCACCCGTTTGGGATTTGCTTTCCTTTTTTAATTGCAATTTCCTGTTGGTTTCCTTGTGCAGTTACAACCTGAAATCTCCTTTGCCAAGGTTTTGTTTATCTAGGGTCTTATGTGTTGAGTTGTTATAAGGTTGACTGTCCTGGGAATCTGCATGTGGTGGCATAGGGACTCTTTTTCTCTGCACCTAATGTGGCTATTTTGTGCTATCTCATTTCAGAGACTTTGATTCTCTCTCCAAGGATGACGTCTATGAGAATAATCGCTTGGTGAGTCCCCGTTCTGCAGTGCACAGAAAGAAGAACTGATGTGAGAATGACTTGATGGAGGTCATGTGTGGGAGGAATTTGTGACAGTGCTGAGGGTATAAGAAAAATCTGTGTTTGTAAGTAACAGGCAGGAGCTTCCCTGGAAACAAGGGAATCTGGAACATCAGCTTCCAGTCTGGTTACCCTAATAGTTGTCAAGACAACATCACAGGTGAAGATTTAAATGGTGCAACATCTTCTTGACTCAGTTGTTCCAGATTTGCAGGCAGTGGAAGCAGGAAGCTAGTTTTACTTCAGGCACAGGCAGAGACGAAGATCATGCTAGACCTTGGTCTGCAATATTCCTTTCCTGCTTGGCACAGCTGGAGCCAGTAGTAGAAGCAGGCAGTGGGAAATGGGGAGGTGCCCAGCCCCAGGGGCTAGTGGTAGGACAGAGAAGCAATAGCCCTGTTTTTTTTAAGTGAAAGAAAGACTTAATTGCTGCAGGCTCCATCTGATAGTCTATGGATAGGCACAGCCCGTCAGATGAGTTAAGCTACATACAAATATCTTAAGGGCAGATGTTGAGGATGAGACCAGACTCTTCAGTGGTGCCCAGCAACACAAGAAGGGGCAATGAGTGCAAACTGAAATACAAGAATTCCTCAGCTGATTATGAGGAAAAACATTTTTTACTGTGACGGTGACAGAGCACTGGACCAGGTGGTCCAGAGAGGAAATGGAGTCTCTTGCTCTAGAGATACTCAAACCCCAACTGGGTGTGATTTTGTGTCACCTGCTTTAGGTGAACCTCCTTTAGCAGGGGTTTGAACTAGATGATCTCTGAGATCTCTTTCAACCCCAGCCATTCTGTGATTCTGTGATTTGGGATTTACAGTATTAGGGCTCTCCAGCTGTGTCCTGGCACATCCTTTCCTAGACCAGTTGGCCCCTTTCAGTCATTAGCAGCTTTTTCCATTCAAGACCCACACAATGGATATCTTGTCCTATTAGGGACCTCTCAGGTGGGGTCTCTCCTTGCTGCTTGCAGCCTTGTGTTCAGCAAGACTCAGTCCAGACAACTGGCTTAAAGCCAGGCTGAGAAGAGCAGGATTTCCATGGGGGGCACTTTTACACCCCTAGTTACTGCAAATATCCATTTTCTTTTGTTTCTCCGTTTCTTTTCTTTAGATCTCACACCCTGCACAGCATCTCATGCCCCAGAGACTAGGCACCCTCAGTCTTTACCCACACCTGGTACCTTTACCTGTGCACCTGGTACCTCACCATTCAGTGTCCAAACCACTCTCATCTTCTCCTGGCTTACTTCTTTTCAGTCCCTGCCATAGTCTTGCACCCCCCTCCTGGGACATCAATGTGGGTACGCTGCCCTTGGCTCAGCAGAGGGGATGGCCAGTGTATAGACAGTAATCCACATAGGCTGCTAGGTGGGAAACTCTCAAACAGCTTTTTCCCTCCTCCATTCCTTCTTTTTGGGTAGCTGTGTATGCAGTTGGAGGAGGTGGGTGCTTCTTATCACGGTGTCCTCGTTTCTGCTTGCTGAGACACAGCAAAGTACTGAAAGTACTGGCTTGTGCATGGCAGGGTGCTGGATATTGAGCCCGCTCTGTTGACTGTGGGAGGGGAAGGAGTGCCACCCCACAGCATGAAAGGATGGGCAGTCAGTGTTTCTGTGGGGTGAGCACTTGGGGTGGCCGGGGACACTGCTCAGTAGAGCTCAGTGTCACTGGAAGTACCTGCCAGCCCTTGTCCCTTCGTGGTGCCAGCCAAGGCTCTGCCAGGCTCTCGCGTGAGGGCACTGCTGGTGTCCCCATGAGCTGTGAAAAAACACTGGGGTTTTTTTCAATGAAAACTTGATGGGAACCTTGTTTCTGTTGCTACTTTTTTTGGTTGAGCAGCATGTCTGGAAGCCTCTGTCCATCAGGGATGCCATGCATAAGTTTTCTTTCCTTAATGTGTCTGTGCTGTTCCTGCAGGCCTTTGAGTTGGCAGAGCGGGAGCTGGGCATCCCAGCCCTGCTAGATCCCAATGATATGGTCTCCATGAAAGTCCCCGACTGCCTCAGCATCATGACTTACGTGTCTCAGTACTACAACCATTTCAACAACCCCAGCCAAGGTGAGTGTCCTCCCACCCTTCGGGCTTCCAGTTTGGCCCTCTTTGAGTACGGGAAACACAGCATCGCCTTGTGCTTCCTCCTTCCTGTGGCAACTGGGAGCTGGGTGTGTTTGTGGGGAAGGGGAGAGGAGCAGGTAGTACCCACCTCTCCTGCGTCTTCCTGGTGCCCCTGAGGAACGCCTGGAAGAGATAGTGCATAGCGTTTCACAAGAGGTGGAGAGTGATGTAACAGCTCAGGCTATGAAAAAAGGAACGCCTTTCTCCTCCCTCTGCACTGCATTCCTGCCAGCTTGGGTTGGGCCACCACTCCTGGTGCTCACCAGAACCCTTTGTGATCTGCTCTAACTTGCTAAAATAGGAGAAAGCTAGATAGGAGCCTGCCTACCACAGCTAATTTTTATCACATATCGTATGTAAAGTGACTGGAGGACAGAGAGAGTGGAGCCAGGGTGGAGTGTTTCAAATCAGCTCATCTGTCCCTACAGCTGCAACCTGAGCTGAGTGCTCTGAGACGGCTCTTCCTGGGCATCCTTTGGCTGGGTGGAGATGAGGGCTCCAGATCTCCTCTGTTCCACTCTGTAGCCACAACATCAGATAAATCTCTTCCACTTGTATGTGCTTCTCCAGGGATGCTGGTCTCCCAGCCAAGGAATACCGCTGGGCGCTGGGGTGTGAGTTCCAACCCTGACAGCAAGAGGTGCTTCACAGACCTGCTGACAGCCTGGAAGCCCTGGGGCCCAGTGGGTCACAACAATACATCAGCAGCTGCCCCAGCTGCTCTGAGCTTTGAGCGGTGCTTAGGGAGTTGATTACAAGGAAGCCAAGTAGCATTTGATGAGTAAATAAAATCACAGTGGGAGGCTGGTATCCCTGGGCCACAGAAGGGGATCCACAGCAGGCCAGGCTCTCTGGCAGCCTCGCAGCTGACCCATTATTAGATTGTGTTTGTCTCTTCCACCTAAAATAAGCACTGAAGTGTTGGGAGCAGCAGGTCTCGTCCTATGTCACAAGGCTGGATGATTTTATTTTTTTTCCCCTCCCCTTCCCGCACATGGGGTGGTGTGAGTCACACTTCTTTCCGTGCCTGATCCTCCTTCCCTCTTGCCTCCAGCCAGCGTCCCTCCGCCTATGAAGCGCCCAACTGTGGCCTCCTCTCCTCCTCTGCTATCCCACAAGACTCCCGTGGCTGCAGCTGAGAGTCCTTCAGCACCACAGGTACCCAATTTCTTGATTCAAAGCCAGACTGAGTACCCCCTGCACTGCAAGTGAGGAGATGGGAAAAAGCCTGTCACAGAGCCATGCATCTCTGCAGGGGCCTGCCTGTGTATTTTGGGCGTAAGGGGTGTTTGGGATTTTGTTTCCTTGTGGGATCCAGCTGAGAGAGTGATTTTCGGACTGTAATTTGTCCATGGCAGGCAAAAGGTTGGGCAGATTGGTGCTGGATAATTCCTTGAACCACCCAAGGTACAAACAGTCTCCTTCCTGTGTGGGGATAACCCTGTAGAATTGAGGAAAGAGCAGGAACGTGGGACTAGAAGGGCAGAAAAGATGCCTTTTATTTCAGATTTTAGCAGTTGTCTGCGATGGGACCTTTTCCAGTGTCTTGCAGGACCCTGGTGCATGGGGTATAGATTAGTCCCTTCCACAGCCCTTTAGCTGTAGATAGGGGCAAGGCACCTTTTGGAATGGCCCCTTCTAATTTGGGAAGAGGCAGCCTGCCTGTGCCTGGGCTTGAGGGCAGCTGTTCCGTGCATTGTCAGCCCCTGAGGTCAGCCCCTGAGCCGTGCCACGAGCCCTCAGCGATGGGCCTTGCACAGGGAGCAGCTGCTCCGGAGAATCCGTGGTCTGGGGAGCAGCTCGTGGCCCCACCCTGAGCTGCCTGTGCGTTGTGTCCCAGGAGGATGCCCCCTCGGAGCGGTCGCAGCGCAGCGCGCTCAGCAGCACCTGCGCAGCCTGCCAGCAGCACGTCCACCTGGTGCAGCGCTACCTGGCCGAGGGAAAGCTCTACCACCGCCAGTGCTTCAGGTATGTGGTGGCCAGGCCTGCTGGGTGGCCTCTCTCCTCGGCACACTGGGGGTCTGTGGCCAGCTGTACCCCATCTTTGAGTGTCTGCGTCCCTGGGCAGCATGGAACGTGAACAACAGTGCTTGAAAAGAGAGTGGAGATGTTCCATTTGCCTGCCAGCCCGTTGTTCCAGAGGTCTGACTAGCCCCTTGTGTCCCTGTGCTTCATTCCTACCCTACTCCCTGCCTCCCTTGCTGTCCTGTGCTTTCGCACTTCACTTACTTGGGATCCCAGCCTCTTGAGCTTCTCCCACCTCCATAAACAAGGATACTCTGCCTCTTTACCACCTGCCTACCCAGGACCACCCCCCCTTCACCTTTCAATGAAGTCTAAGCCGTGACATCATCCTACAGACCTCCTTCCACCTACACTCCACATCCTCAACTGGATATACAGGCTTGCATGCTGCCTGGGTGGTGCTGAGCTCCCAGGGAGCATGTGGAGAGCTGCAGACTGTTAACAAACCAGGGAATGAGGGTTCACACGTCAGCAGCTCTGTAGTTACTCCCTGAGTGCAGGTCCTTACCTGCAGCACCTGTGAAATCATTTCACTTTGCTTTCCCTGCTCTGATGATGAAGGAATGAGATCTCTCCCATGGGCCACAGGACAGAAGTCGGCATCTGAGAACAGAAATATCAAACCCCTGGGAAGATATGGGAGGCCTCATTCACCTGCCTAAGCTAGCTGGGGGTGCGCCGTAGAAAAAGCACTGCAGGAGGGGAGCTGAGCTGGGGCCATTCAGGCTTCCCATCTGCAGCTGGGACATAAGCAGGAGCTTTGGGGTGCAGGTGCAGCATTCCCACTGTCCTCATGGGCCAGGAATAGGAGAGGTGCCATGTCTGCTGTGCCACAGCTCATGGGCCTTCAGACTGAGCAGAGAGATCCCTGTAATTTTATCCCAAATGTTTTTCCTCCTGATTATTTTCTTGTCTTTTTTCTGTTTTGTTTTTTTTTTCCTCATGCTGATTCATGGTTGGCGTTTGGTCGAAAATGTTCTGTGGCAGCGGTTCCTGTGGGCTGATGGAGTTAAACCCAAAGCAAACCGCTTTCTCCCCTTGTCCAAGCTTTCCACCTCTTCATTTCCTCATACCCCTTTTCTCTAGAGTCCCTATACTCTAGAAGTCCTCACACTTCTGCTCTCCATTTCAAAGGAAATCCCAGTCAACTGCATGCCCAGAGCAGAATTCCTTGCCAAAATTATCTGCTGGCAGCATAGGGCAGCCAGCTGCTGCAAGCGCCAGGTATTCAGACAAGAAGGAACAGGCTTGGTTTTCATGGGAGTGCATAATCAGCCCCTTGCCTTTGGCTGTCTTTCATGTCTGCTATCCACCTCCCTTCCCAGGTGGAGAAGGACTGACTTGGTTGCCGGTATCACGCTTGCGCCTGGAGGGCTTCATTAGGAAGCATTCAGAGGCTCAGTGTGGGAAGAGTGGATGATCCAAGGAGGTGTGGCAGACAGCGAAGGACAGGGAAGCTATTAGCCCAATTTCAGAGTGTAAGAATGGCCCTGCTGCATAATGCCCTTGTCCTTCCAGCCAAATGCTGTGGCCCAGCTGGATGCCATGGTCAGCATTACTGAGGCTGAGCATGAGACCAGGCCAGGCCTGTGTGCTTCTTCTCCTGAATACTCTGGAAGCCTCCAATGTAGTCATTTCCTGAGCTGGGATTGATGTCACTTTATTTGATAATCAGAATTGGGGAGCAGTTGTTCTACCAACAAATGTGTCTGACAGTTCTTTAACCTGCCTGGACCCTTGGCTCCCACAAGGCAGCCCATAGCCTCCCTGTGCCAGTTCTGAACCAGTTGCTCCCTAATTCCAGTTGATATTCACTGTTTCATGTCTGCGAACGGTTGATCCCTCTCCCCATTCCAAGTCTGGAAACCACACCATATCCCAATACCAACTGTCACCCTTCCACATCTATTAAATCCTTTCTGAGATGAAGAACCCAAATGCATGCACTATTTGAGTTGGGAACTTGCCATGGATTCCTGCTGTGGCCTGGTGACATTTCTCTACCTCTCTTTCCCGAATGACTTCCCCAAGAGCACTCTAGGAGTTAGGAGCAGGGGTGGAAACTAACTCTGTGTCGCTACAAGGGTCTTCCAGGTGCCTTTCCTTCTGGGAAGGGCAGGAGGACATCCCCCGTCTCTCTTCTTGTTGGCAGGTGTAAGGAATGCTCCAGCACGCTGCTCCCGGGGTCATACAAGCCTGGATCAGAGGCGGGGACTTTTGTCTGCACACAGCATCGTGGTAAATTGGCCGTGAGTGGGAAGGCAGAGAGGAGGCCCAGCCCAGACCGGCAGTCACCAGAGCTAAGAACTGAGACTGGGGCTGACAGCATACGAGAGGATGCCCTCCACGCAGGAGCAGAGGTGGGGAAGGGCGATGGCGATTCCCAGGAGAGCGTGGCAGAGACCGCTGTGCCTGCAGAGGGCCTCGCTGGCCCAGCAGAGAAGGACAGCACAGCCAGCACGGCAGAGACACCGACACCCCCTGCTCACGCTGGCAGTGGGGCACCTGTCTCCCAAACTCCCCCCAGGCCTCCAATCCCCAGCAAGCCCGCTGGGCTCACCCAGGACAAAGCCAGCCCGCTGGATGGACGGCTCAGAGACTCACGTCCCACCCCTGCCCCAAGGAAGGCCACCGATGCATCCGCCATCTCCCCACCAACCTCCCACCCTGTCCCCCGGCCCAGGTCCACTCTGCAGGGCGAGGGCAGCGAGTGTGGGCCCGGCATGGTGAATGGTAAGAGGGCACTGTGGTGGCAGGGGTTACCCTCCACATGCTCAGCGACCAAGGTGGTTGGCTGCAGGTTGGATGAGTTCCCTCCCTTTTCTGCAGCCTGACGCTCTTATCCGCCTCCACATAAATCTTGGGCTCAGACACCAGGCCTTTGATTGCTAGTAGTTGCCAGCCATCCCCATAGCAAGGAGAGCAGTACTAGTTTTCCCTCCTGTGTGCTCCCTTGTATTTCTCCAGAGCTGTCCAAAGGTTGCTGCCAGTGTGGAGGGAAGATGGGCGAGCTAGAGGAGTTTGCAGGTGTGGGGACAGAGGGGCATATCAGTTCTCCAGGTGTAGCTCCCAGGGTGAAGTGGGGAGAAAAAGGCAAAGGGGATGATTGGGATTAGCTGGCTGCATCGACTGTGGGAGAAATGCCATGAGGTCTTCAGTGAGTGAGAATAGCCACCTCCCTGTCAGAAGATATATAAGAGATGCCTCTTGTTGATTTAACCTCTTTCTTCATGTCCTTTTGGTCTTGTGACAGTCTGACCCTGTGTCTTTCTAGGTCGGGTACCTGAACCCAGCCCCCCTGTCCCAAAACCTCGAGGGAGACCCTGCTCCTCTGATCGGTATGTCCCTCTGTTTGCAGATCACCTGAAAACTCCATAGCAAGGTGGGGCTGTGGGGACAGTACACCTGTGGTCTTCTGTCCCACCTCCATCAGCTCCTGCTCTTAGGAGGATGTAGGCTTTGACCAGGTCCCTTTTCTAATAGGAGCTAGCCCAGCATGGTCAGGCTGACAGTGTTCGTCCATACCTCCCAGGGCATTTGTCTCTTAGGTTTCGTAAGGAGTTTGAGAGCTTTAGAAAGCTCTGTTTCTGTGGCACAGGCAGATTGCCAAATGCCTGCTGAAATGGCCCTGCCTGTGGGTGCTGAGAAGGTGACGCTTGTCTGCCTCGTGTACGGTTTGTCCTGGGAAAGGTGTTGGGCAGGGAAGACCAGCTATGCCCGTAAAGCTCAGCCTTTGCCACTGCTTAGCAGATGGAGTCTGTAATATTCAGACCCCACAACACTGGGCCCAGCAGGCAAGTCAGGCAGGCTGTCTTTCCCTAAGGCCCATGGCTTTGCTCACAGAGAGTGAGACACTGCCTGGGGAAGCCTGGGGCCATCCTTGCATGAGAAAGCTACTTCTGCATGGGAGACATCCTGCTCCATCCTTCCTTTCCCCCAAGGGCTAAGTCCCTCTCCAGCACCTCACCACCCCACCTTGTCTCTGCCACCTCGATTTCTCTTTCTCTTCTACCAGTGGTGGAGCTGGTGCAAGAGCCAAGGACCCACCATGGATGGCCTTAGTGCAAGCAGAGCCCAAGAAGAAGCCAGCACCCCCTCCTCCCCCAGGCAACAGCCATGAGACTCCAAGTAGGACTTCAGAGGAGGAGGATGGGGAGGAGGTGGGGAAAGCCAAGAGTGAGGAGAGCAGGTCTGATGCCACAGAGCCCAAACCATACAACCCTTTTGAGGAAGAGGATGAGGAGGAAGTGGAAAGTGCTGATGCCCAAAAGAGCACACCTGAGCAGGAGCAGAGTGAGACTGCTGCCAAGCCTCTCCACCCCTGGTATGGCATCACTCCCACCAGCAGTCCAAAGGCAAAGAAGCGGCCAGCTCCGCGAGCCCCCAATGCTTCCCCGCTAGGTGAGCTTCCTCCCACTCCTTTATCCTTCCTCCGCAGCCCCTGTGCCTCCTCCTGGGGTTCTCCTTCCCAGGTGCCTCTGCATCACCCTGGCAGGACAGGCCTTTGTGCAGTGATGATTGCATTAGCTTGCATTAGCTTGCATTAGCCGTGTCCTCTCTACCCACTGGAGCACAGCATTTTCAGGCAAGACTGCGCTGACCTGCGCTGTCTCCAGTGTACGCCACCCTCCCCTTCTCTCCTGGCTGTCCCTTCATTCCTCCCTGAGCTCTCCCTTTGCTTTGCAGCCCACCACCCCATCTCCAGGCTGTCACACTCTGAGCCATCATCCTCCACCCCGTCTCCAGCCCTCAGCCTCGAGAGCGTCAACTCTGAGAGTTCAGCCAAGGTGCTGGGAGACACCGATGAGGCCTCAGTGCCCAAAAGCTCCTCTGAGCCCACTGTGCACATGCCAACAGCCGCCAAGACTTCCAGCGCTGACGCACCGCTGGCCAGTGTCTCCTCCAGTGAAAGCCCTGCTGTCCCAGCCAGCCTCTCCACCAACTCCTCCTTCTCCTCCTCCAGCGAGCTGGCCAGCCTCAGCGGGGAGTCGCAGCCCAGCACCCTGCACGCCAGCAGGAGCATCTCCACCAGCAGCCTAAAGACCAGCCCCAGCCGGCTGCCTCCCAAGCCTCCAGCTGGGGCTAGCCCTACACCCATCCTCTTGGCTTCAGATGGGGGTGCTGGGAGCCCCAAGACATCTTCCTCACCCAAACCACAGCTGAAGGTGAGTTGATGACTTTCCTCCCATCCAGATCACAGGGCTTTTCTTCCCCACCCATCACTCGGTCACAGGGGGAATGTGAGTCCAGGCTTGCCCCTTTGGTAGGTTTGGTGTGTGACCC
Organism: Platysteira castanea; assembly: GCA_013397175.1. Taxonomy (NCBI): domain Eukaryota; kingdom Metazoa; phylum Chordata; class Aves; order Passeriformes; genus Platysteira; species Platysteira castanea. The sequence continues at coordinate 110,546 of VYXC01004221.1, read as the reverse complement.
GCTGAAAGCAAGCTTCAGGCCTGTGTTAAATGGTGGCTCTGCTTGTACTCTGCCTACTCCACATGCTAGAGAAGAGGCAGGATGTTGTGTAGTCTGAGCAAATGGGAAGGGAACCATGAAGGAAAATATTGCAGCATGCTTGTGAGAGAGAAGCAGGGAAATGGATGCTAAATAGGAGCACGGCTGTTTTTTTGATTAGGTGCTTGTGGAGATGAGTGCTGTGTTACTCCTTTAGGAGTGTGTGAGGCAGGACAAACCCTAGCACTGCCCTGTCTGCTCATTCCCACCTGTTGGGATCCCTTCCCTTCCCTGGATGCTCATATATCTGCTTTTGTCTGCCCTCTCCAGTCTTCCTGCAAAGAGAACCCCTTCAATCGGAAGCCATCACCTGCTGCCTCCCCCTCGGCAAAGAAACCTCCCAAGGGCTCCAAGCCTGTGCGTCCTCCTGCTCCGGGCCACGGCTTCCCACTGATCAAACGCAAGGTAAAAGGGCCCTCGGGAGCAAGGAAGGAAAAGCCGGCTCTGTGCTATCCCCCAGGGCTGTAGCAGTCTGCAGGCACCCTGCTGATGCGTGTGTGGGCAGGGATTGCAGCAGGTGGCTGTGGCTGGGGAGGAGGGTGTGTAGGCTACACCCTGTTCATGAAAGCACCGTGGTCTTCCTTTGCTCCGGAGTGGGGTGGGGATTTCAGATCCACACTTTGATGGAATATTCTGTTGTTCCGTGCCCTTGTTAGTGTTGACCAGCCTTTGGGTTACCCCTGGAAATGAGTCCAGTGGTAATTAAAGTGTCTGATTTATGGTTTGGCAGGTGCAGACGGATCAGTACATCCCTGAGGAAGACATCTATGGGGAGATGGATGCCATTGAGCATCAGCTGGATGAGCTGGAGCACCGTGGGGTGGCGTTAGAGGAAAAACTTCGCAGTGCTGAGAATGGTGTGTGGAGTAGGCTGTCTGTGGATGTGGGGCAGGACAGGCTCTGGGGCTGCCCTCTCTCCAGCCAAGGAGATAGCAACAGTGACTTCCTCCCTGCTGATGCTGGGGCTGGAAGAGCACCAGAGGCTGTGCTGGCCTGCAAGATTAGTCACAACCATACCCTGAACATGGAGCTGTCCCTAGAATGGAAACAGGCTGGAGAAGAGATAGGGTCTCTCTGGGACTCCAAAATAGTCTGAGGTTGGGGTGGCTCTAGCCCAGTGCCCCTTCCCTGGCTGGACAGAGCCCACCCTGCTGCAGGGTGATGGCATCCACTAGGGCTGGGAATGGCTCTGAATTGTCCCTTTGCTTGGCAGACAACCCTGAGGACAGCCTGCTTGTGGACTGGTTCAAACTCATCCACGAGAAGCACATGCTGGTGCGCCACGAGTCGGAGCTCATCTACATGTAAGTGTGTGCAGGTGTGTGCAGAGGCACTGACACTCTCTTGGGGAACCCTTTCTCAGCCCTCTTGAGACAGTGCTTCCAGCAGAGATCCTGACAGGGCCTCCTTGCCTAGAAAAGAGAGGGAGTAAAGGCAAGCAAATCTGTCCAGATGCACTGAGAACTGACCCACAGCATATCACCAGAGCCTCTGCAGCATCTGCTCCAGGAAGGCCTTGAGCAGCCAGGGCTGGTCCTTACTGGTCCTTGGCTCCCTGGCTGTACAGGGCAAGATCAGCATCTTGGTGGTTCTTTCCAAGCTCACCCTGTACTTTAGGATGATATTCTGCCTCTCTGGAGCCTTGCAGTGCTTCCCAACAGTTCCCCCTTCCTTTGCAGCTTCAAGCAGCAGAACCTGGAGCAGCGGCAGTCAGATGTGGAGTATGAACTGCGGTGCCTCCTCAACAAACCAGGTAAAGCACCACTCTGGGTGTCCTTACCCCTTTTTTCATAGAATCAGAGAGTATCCTGAGTTGGAAGGGACCCACAAGGATCATTTTTATCCTGGGTATCATCTGCCCTCTCTCTAGGTGGGTCTCAGATGAAGAGAGGCAGATCTGTAGGGATGCCAGTGCAATCAGCTGGCTCTAGAGTCTCTGTCCCATCTCAATGCATGTCCCAGTCTGGTGCAGGGGCATGCTTCTTTTGTCCCCATGGAATGCCACGTGCAAGGCTCTGTCCCCATAGCACTGTTAGCCCAACCAGCCCTTCAGTGTGCCAGGGTAGAAGGGATTGTGCTGGAGATCCTTCAGCCATTAATTGCTGTCCTTCCTTGGGGTTTGGCTGGGCAGAGAAGGACTGGACCGATGAGGACCGAGGGAGGGAGAAGGTGCTGATGCAGGAGCTGGTGACCATCATTGAGCAGAGGAACGCCATTGTGAACTGCCTGGATGAGGACCGGCAGAGGTGAGTGAGGAGTGGGGTGGGCTGGGGGAGAAGGGAAGAGCATAGCCTGTCTGACTCAGTGCCACATGAGCGCCTTGTGGAGGTGTCCCAAGATATCCATATTGCTGATGTCTTTCCCAGGCTTCCCAATCCCCGTCTCTTTGAATGCCTTGTGTGGGAAAGACAGGACAGCACGTGCAGCATGTGGGATTTATCCTGCTGGTTGCAAATGCTCACAAGACAGTGATGGATCTGCCGCTCTGTGGCTTCTAAGTGGGAGGCTCTCTAGCCTTAAACAATACAGCAGCTGTTTTCAGGGCTGAATTCCTGACCTCTTCTTCATTCTTTCTTTCAGAGAAGAGGAGGAGGATAAAATGTTGGAAGCCATGATTAAAAGGAAAGGTAAGAAACAAACAGGAAGCTTTTTGGAGTGATGTTTTCACTGCTGACCCCAGTAAGGGGCAGCACGAGCCATTTGGGAAATTGTGTGCAGGAGAGACTGAATCTATTCTGTGTAGCCTGGGGAGACTTTCCTGTAGGGCCAATGAAGTTAGAGGCATAGTTGTGCTGCACAGCGCTGTTACCAGAGAAAGTGTGCATGCAGTGGAGGGCTTTGATTCATGGCTCTCACCCTTGCCCATTGTCGTGAGTTTGTCTGTACAACTATTGACATCCCACAGTAACAACTTCCCTTTGCAACCACAGAATTTCACAAGGAGGCGGAGACCGAGAGCAAGAAGAAAGGCAAATTCAAGCCCATGAAGGTGCTTAAGCTGCTGGGCAACAAGCATGACTCCAAGAGCAAGTCACCCAAGGAAAAAAGCTAGAGCAGGGGAGCACCAGCACTGGGAGGGAACCCCGACTCGCCTCGCCCTGGCCCTGGCTTGCCTCTCCCCCTGCTCCCTCCCCAGGCACCGGAGCTGCCACCCCAGGGAGATGCCAGCCCTCAGCCCAGAGTGGGTGAGAATGACCAAAGCCCTCCCCTTCCCAAGGCTGCAGAGGAGCATGGCCGTCCCCTCCATGAAGCCTTGTCAGTGAGGTGGGGAGAAGATGGATTTGCTTTTCAGATACGTTACCCAATTGTCATTAACTGAGAACAAGCAGCGGGGTTTCGTGTTTGTGGGAAAACTTGCACTAACTGCACCCTGTCCCTTCTCCCGCTCTAACTGTGACAGTTCCACGTGCCTCTGACTTCTGCCAGGAGGGGACTGGGCCTCCCTGTCCCTCCCTGCCTGCCTGCCCTTGTCCCTTTTCTGTCCCATTTTTAACATCAGGAGAAAACTGACATTAGAATCAGGATCCTTTGGGTTTTACTGGCCTAAACTAAAAGGTTAAGAAAATACTCCTGCATCACCAGGCTCTAGAGCCATAGCCAAAAAAAAACCTGGTGCCCTATTTATTTTGAGCTGTTCCCTCCCTCGAGTGCCAGGGGTGGGTGGGCTCCGTCCCAAGGCTGAGAGGACCCAAGGGGACGGCGTACAGCTGCTAGGATGTAGCTCACGTGCCCTACTCAGGAACCCCACTGCTGCTAAACATTGCTGACTCTGCTGCCTTCCTGGGGAGGGAGGACCTCCTTTTCCAAGCAAGGGCAGAAAAGCTCAAGACTGACTCAGTGCTGGCAAGGGGCACTAAAATTGTGTCCCTGCTCACCAGCGCCACCCTTGAGCAGCAGGGGAGAGAGGCACAGTCACAACTGACCTTTACCCAGCTTCATCGGTGTATACTTTAAAAGTATGCAGATGTGGCTGGTTATTTTTTACACCTCCTTTACTAGATGAATTCAAACCCATCCTAAAACTTCAAACCCCTTATTTTATTTGTCATGTGTGTGCGTGTGTGTACATCAGAGGAGGGAATGGGGGGGGCAGTATTCTTCCAACCATCCCTTCTTCCTTCCATGTTTGTTTTCTGCCTTCTCTTCCAAGATGACAAGTTATTTATTGAATTATTGGATCAGTCTGAATTAGAGTTTCATGGGCGTTTGGTTGGTCAGCTGTTCATCACGCCTTCTCATTAGCAAATTAGACATAACCAGCCCTGAGCCATCTGCTGCAGTCTCTTCTAAAAACCCAACAGGCTTTAGCCAAAATGCTCTCGGAGCAGTGCCTTGCAAAGTGGCTGGTGTAGCATTCTGGAGAGGGATCCTCATTTCCCAAAACCAGAGGGACCCGAGCCCCTCCTCAATGCCAGCGTGGCCCCCATGGCTGGGAGTTGGCCAGCTCAGACCGGCGCTGGTAATGCCATCTCACCCCTGCCATACCCAGCAGGCTGATGAGGAGCAGTGGTAGGGGAGGGGAGATTGCAAAGCACAACCCTTCTCCAAGGAAAAACAAATCTGCTTTAGAGCCTGTTGTCACATCACTGTTGCCAAAGGCCATTGGGATTGCTGCAGCCTGATACCCCTTGGCCCTTCGCCTGGTCAGAAGTTTGATTTGGAAATTATACTGTACTAACTCCATGACTTCCATTCACCTGAACAGAAATAAAAGAAACATTGGATTAAAAAAATTATTCTGGATTAGGTTTCTGGTTCCTTTGTGCACTTGTGCTGTCCTAGGGCCAGGGCATGCTGCCTGGCTTTGTAAAGTGCCTGAGTATTGCTAGGAAGCAGAGGATGGGATCTTAAGGAAACTGGATGTTATGCTGGGATTTTAACAGGAAAAGTGGGGCATCATGCTTCAGCCTGCTGGAGGACAGAGGTGCAGGTACGTAGAAGGTGAGCAAACAGCCATTTCCAGTCTCTGTGGGAATAGTGGCTATTCTGCATACCATGCTTTCGGGAACCAAAAAATCACAGCAAGCCCACAGCAGACCAGCAGGCACTGGGCTGAAATCCCGTGTCCCTGCTCAGCACAGCTGAGCCCCTGCCCAGTGGGCTGCCACCAGAGGTTTGCTGATGCTGCAGGTCACAGTCACAGTGACCTGCAGCAATGCCAGGGGCTCATGACTGCACAAGGCCACACAGCTGCTTCTTCCTCCGGAGAAATTCCCAGCGTCACAGATCCAGGAATGAGCAGGTTACAGGTGTGGGTGGCAGCATGTGGTACCATCCTGCTGTCATGAGAAACCTTCACCTCTGGGTAGATGGGAAGGAATGACATTTCTGTGGATGGATTGCTGTACTCTGAGGCTAAAGAAGAGTCTGCTTTGTCATGTTTTGGTAGCTGTTGCCATGTATTTTCATGTCTTTAATATTATTGAGCAAGAAGGGATCCTGAGTGTGGGAAGGATTTTACAACTTCTGTCGCCGTTTATGTACAAATTGGTCCTGCCTTCTAGTTTCAGGCAACAGATGGAGCTGCCTCCTCTTTGGAAACAGACACAGACCAGCCTTCAATGCTGAGAGTCTGGGAAGAGTAGGTGGGAACAAATTGCACTTCTGTTTTGCCCTTGGCCTAGTCTTGGAGATTGGATTTGTTCTCGACGGGGAAGGCTTTTGTCATTATCTTTCTCATTTCCTCACTTCTCTTCTTGTCAATGATCTCCATCTCATGCAGTTTCTGCAAAGTACAAAGGAGGAGAGCTGAGCAGGGAGAAAGCCAGCAGCTTTTTTTTCTTCTTTTGCCAGTCTCAAATACAAAAACTCTATTTCCCTGATTAAGTTACATGCAGAGATGGAAAGAAAGCTGAAAAACCTCTATCCACCATTCCCCAAATTCACGCCTGAGCTGTGCCATGAAGAGAAGCACTCTCTGCTTTATCATCTCTGACACATGGGATTCCCTCCATGCACTGTTCAGCCAAGGCCCTTGCATACCTGTGAGATTTCAGTGAGGACGATCCCTTGATACTTCCTGCCCTGTCCTAGAGCTTCCATCTCTGCCAGGAATTCCCTCCTCTCTTCAATTTCATTCATCACTGATGGATAAGAGAAAGAACTGTGGAAACAGCGTGCAGCCAAAAGGCAAGAAAACACATTTCTGTCTAGATCTGAACCCCCAGTTTCCTAGTTCTTCTTGAACAGTCCCACCAGGGCAGGGTGATGTCTGCTATAACACTCATCTTGCTCAACATATCATCACAACACCTCAGTAGTCCCTTACAGAATGGGAAATGTCCCTTCTGCCCAACTTCTTACTACTCCCTGCCTCCCAGGAACAGTAGTTTTCCGGTTTTCTTTGTGCAGATAATTCTCTTTTGCTTGTGGGCAATTTAACCAGTCTGTGGATGGAGACAGAATCTGCTGTTGAGGTTCATTAGTTGACATGCATCACTCAGTGACTGCAACCATCCAAGACCAGGCATGCATCATCTGTGCTTTGCAGCACAGACCTGCAGCCAGCTGATCCAAATCCTGTCACAGATGTGTCAAGGATAACACTTAGCTTGTGACAGGTGTTGGAGGCTACCAACCATGTGTGAAACCAGCTGCACTGGCTCCCTGCAGCAGGGACCAAAGCACCTCTTCTGTACACTTTATTCTGGCATTGCCCATCTTTGTGCTACCCCGGCTGGCAAAGGGCTGGCAGGGGTGTACACACACATTGAAGATTCAAGCACAGAGAGGTACTAGGCAGGGTTTTGCTATCCCAGTATACTCTGCAGGCCAAAGTCTTTCACTTAAAATTTTGAGCTTAAGATTTTGCTCGACATTTAAGCTTTGCTAGTATAACTGCTGTGATCCTGGAGGGGACTGGCCCAAACTGTGGTCAGGCTGTCAAGTGACCTGGTCTGTGTTGAGTCATGCTTGCTGGGAAAAGGACCAACAGTACCTGAGCTTGCTTCCCAGGTATCCCTGCACATCCCTAGGCTATTCCCCTGCCAGCAGGGTGCATTTTGAGTGGGCAGCCCAGAGAGCTATCTGCCAGCAAACCTCAGCAGTATAAGCTCTGTGAGGATGGCTGGATCACAGCATCACAGCAGCGAGTCCTTTCTCTTGGAAACTGGGCTTTGTGCCTGCTCCTGTCATGGGCTTCAGGTTACTGGCAACACAGCCTGCTGCCCCAGCCCTGGGAGGGAGCTGGCTTCCCAGGCTTCCTGCCTGCCTCCCTCCTGAGGACATGAAGACGTACGTTCTTCGAACCGGTCAGGCTCAGCTATCTCCTCTTTCTTTTTCTGATTGAGCACCTGCTCCACCTCGTCCTCCACCTCATCCTTCCCTGTTGCTAAGATGTTTTGAAGTCTTCTCTTCTCCTTTTCCAAATCTCCTGTAAATGCCAAAGGAAAAAAATTATTATCAGCATGTCTCCTCACAGAGGAGCCTGACCACACTGCTTCCCTGCTAACTGTGCCAGAGGAAGTGTTACATTAATGTCTGTCTATCCCTGGACTGTGTGCAAGCACCACATGGGTTTACAGAGCCCACCAAACCAACATCAGAGGTTTGGTTCATATTTATGTGCTAGAAAATCTCATAGTGCTCCGTTCTTACCCAAGGACTGCGCAGGTCCCTGTCACCTGTCACCCACCAAGCTGGTGGGCAGAAGTCAGCAAGCACTTACAGCAGATGTTCCCTCAGAGATCCATTTTTAAAGCATCTTTGAAGACTGAGAGCATGAGGACATGGAGCAATTCTGATACACTGCCACTACTGAGATTGAGGCAGGGGATGGACAGAAGGGGAAGAGGGGCTCCAGGCAGCACCATATATTTATTAGCAGTGTTTGCTGACTTACGTGTGGGCTGTGGCTTGAATTTCTCTCGAGTGTAGGCATCTCCTGCCTGGCAGACCTTGGCAGGTCGGCGAAGTGGTCTAGCTGGAAGCTTGTGTGGCTGACAGGCTGTTGTGTAGGAAGCAGGCAGTGGCTGTTTGCTGGATGGGGGGAATCTCTGAAGGGGCAGGGCATCTCCTCCTGGGGAACAAACCGAAAATAACAGCAAATCAGACAGAGGGGACTCTGGATGGATGGATCTGGGCCACTGCCAGCAGATCTACCTGTTGATCCATAGTAGCATCCCAAACGAAGACCCCCGTGCCACAGATGTCCCACCCTGGTCACTGGGCATGAGACGGGCTGTGGTGCAAGTCACACCGTTGTGCCTTGTTTCCTGGCTGACCCGTGGGGACTCCTCGCCCCGTTTGTCCCCATGTGTCAGCAGCTGCTGAGCTGTTTTAAAGCACTTGCCCATTCGAGCAGCCTCTGGGCAAATGCCCCCGTCTCAAGCAGGAGAGCCAGGGGCCTCACTCACGTTTCACGTAGTCCATCAGGTATCGCTTCTGGGAATGGGTCATCTGCAACTCCTCCATCATCGCTGAAAAACACGACGTGCCGGTGAAGAGGCAGCAGAGCCGGGCTGGGGAACCCGCCCTGGAGCCACCCCCACCCACAACTCCAACCCGAAGGGGAAGATGCGGGTTTGGGAGACTGCAGCCGGGGCGGCGACACCAGCGACGGGCCCGCCCGCTTGTCGGACCGCGGTGGGACGCTCCACTTCGGGGCGAGGCACGGCTGGCCGGACCCCAGCGCCCCGAGAAGCCGGGCCTGGCCCCGGCCCCGCTCCGCCGTTACCTCTCAGCAGCTCCCGGGTGCCTGGGCTGTACCGGGTCGGCCTGCCCGCCGCCGAGCCCTCGCCGCGGGCCGCGGTCCTCGCCACCTCCATCGCGACGGGCGGCGACCGGGAGCGCGGAGGGGGAGGGGGAAAGCGGCGGCGGTCGCCAAGGCAACGGCGCAGGATAACTTCCGGCAGCGTCACGGCAACGCCCGGAAGCGGCTCCCGGAAGTGCGGGGCGGGGGGCGCCGGCGGGCAACATGTCCGACAACGAGGACAAGTGAGAGCGGGGCGGCCGAGGGGAGGAGAAGGGAGAGGCGGCGGCCGCGTGTCGCGCCTCGGGGCGGTGGCGCGGGTCGGGGGGGCGCGGCCCGGCCTGAAGTGCGATGCGCGTATCTCTCTCGCAGCTTTGACGGGGATGACTTCGACGATGTGGAGGAGGATGAGGGCCTGGAGGACCTGGAGAACGCGGAGGAGGTGGGTGCTCCGCGGGCCGCCGCGTTTGTTGGCCCAGGAAGGCTCTGCCCGGCCCACAGGGTCGCGTCGCGGCCTGGCTGGGCGGCTGCTGTGGTGGGGGAGGCCTCAGGGTTACCCCGACACCTCAGGGCCTCGGTGGCGGGTGGGGCTGAGCAGCGGCGCGGGTCTGTTTCCTCCAGGAGGGACAGGAGAACGTGGAGATTCTGCCCTCGGGAGAGCGACAGCAGGCAAACCAGAAGCGGATCACGACCCCTTACATGACCAAGTACGAGCGAGCCAGAGTCCTGGGCACTCGTGCCCTCCAGATAGCGTGAGTATTGCCCACTGTAACCCCAGCGTTGCCACAGCACCGCCTCCCTTTTCACTGAAAAATGCTTTCCTCTTCCCTTAAAAATCCTCATATCTCCTGAATCCTTAGCATGACTGCTGAGCTTGCATGAGAGTTGCACCCTCTTGGTCAACTGTGGTGCACAGGACTGTGCAGCTCTTAGTTGCACCCGAAGTCTCTCTGTCTCTCCTTGCCTGAAACGGCGCTACTTGCGCATAAAGAGGGAGCATTTAGTAGCCACAATGAGTTTTCCTAGGTCACAGGCAAAATTTCTAGGGAATGGGACAAGACAGTTCTGGTTTCTGTCTTTCCTAAGAGAGCCAGCATGAACTGGAAAGTTCATAACCAGTTTGTAAAAGCTAATGGTGGAGGGAGAGATGCTTCAAAACAGCTTCATTTGATACCATAGGGCTGTAGGAATTGGGAGTGAAGAAACCAACCTGAAATCTGTTTTAAGTGCAGTTGCATTGTGGGAAGCTGTAAGTTTTTTTAAGTATTTGCAATAATAAGGCCTTATTTATAATAGATAATAACATTTAGAACTTACTTTAGTGCTCTCAAGCCTGACTGCTCTTAATCCATTTACCTTTTTAGACTTGTTTTAATAGTAAATATAAAAAAGTGTTGTGCTTTATGAAAAACTACATTTTGAGTGAGATTGTTAGACAGTGGCAAGGGTTTGAATTTCATCTTGGTTATATCCACCTACAAAATGAGGCTTCTCTTGTGCATCATTGAGAAGCTCACAGGCAGCCAGGCTGTTCTTTGCACAGCCTGTGAAGCTGTTTTGTGCACGTTCTTTCAGCTGGTGAAAGGGAAGAGAAATGGGGTGAGATGAGATGGGTCCATGCCAGGCCTTTAATCCAAAACACTCTGGCACCTGGTTCTGCTTCACCTGCATCTTCTGCCTTCAGTGCTGAACCCAGACCAGCAGCAGCCCCCATGGCCTCACCCACACATAATGTGAGCTTTCTCTGCCACCACTGTCCAGTGGATGGGTGTAGTCGCAATCCTTTGCAAAATCATTAGTTTTTTCTTTTGAGAGGTAAAATGTGTTGTAAATCCAGCCCCTCTCTTCCCCTGATCAAGGCCTGGAAGCTGTGAGCAAGACAGAATGTAAGAGATGTGTTGGGGTTGTAGGGGGCCTGCTTATTTTACAGCAATTCCATCTTTTTCATCGCATTAATTTTAGGACCACTCTTTTCTAAATGTTTAAGTACAGCAGAGGGCGACTGGGAGAGTGTGGATTTGACCAGTCCTTGAGCATGAGCTGCTTAGCAGAGCCTGAGGGATGGGACAAGGAGAACATTCAAGTAAAAGTTTGGTCTGTAACAGTCTGGGAGAATTTTCTTCTTGAAGTGCACAACAGAGCAAATCAGTTTTGTCTGAGAGGTGTCCCACCCTCCTGCTTTATTGGCTGTTGCAGAGGTGACACAGGTAGGAAGGCAGGTGTTTAGCTGTCCCTCTTCTCTCTCTGCATTTTTGCTCAAGTGGCTGTTGATGTTCTTCCTAGGATGTGTGCCCCTGTGATGGTGGAGCTGGAAGGAGAGACAGACCCCTTGCTCATTGCCATGAAAGAACTAAAGTAAGTCACAGATTTTGTACTGATTTCCATAAAGCCAGCAGTCCTCTCCTTATCCCAGCATTTAGCAGTTTATTCTAAGACAACCTTTTCTTTGCTCAGTAACAGTGAGCCCTGTAGTTGCCTTTTCCTTTTTTCACCTTGGAGTTTCTCCACAGCTGCTCTCTCCCATCCTAATTGCTCCTGCAAATACTGATGATTAGGAGTGCTCTGGATCTCTTGTACTTCACAGCCCCAGTGTTCTTTATTTCTGTGATGGGATCCCAAGGTCCTCATCTTTCTGGAATCAGTTTAATTCCCCAAATGGAATTGTTTTGAAGCAGCCATCTGAACAGACCTGTGTTCAAATAAAGTGCTGGCAAAAATTAAAATAAGGATCAGGCTGGTGAGAATGTTTGTTTCCTGCACCCTTGCATGCTTGGCTTCTTGTGCTTTCCCCTTGCTTACAGAAAGGCAAACAAATCCTTTCTGGCTGTGGCAGAGGCAGCTCTTGGGTGAGCAGTTGCAGGCCCACCTTTCCACAGCAGGGCTCCCTGCTGTCCCGTGGTTTGCTTGCACGATCTAGGTCACATGCAGGTATCTTTCAAGCAACTGGACCCTGCTACTGATTAGGTCCCTGTTCTTGAACAGAATTGTCCCCCTGCTTCCCCAGTTTCTCAATGCACTGAAGCTGCTCTTGCAGATTTCGTATCTATTACATCTCCCTTTGCCATTGCTAGAAGCTCCTTAGGTCATATTCCTGCCACATCTCCAGGCTCAGACTGAGTTGCTTCTGGTCACTGGCTGTGTGTGAGCTCTGGAAAGTGAGTCAGGTGGTGCATCCTGTTCTGTGCCAAAATTCAGTTGTAATTCTTGGCATCAGGGAGTTACTTTACTACTGGAAAAACAACCTCCCTGAATGTAAAGAAGTTACGTTACTTTTCAAGTCTGATACAGTTGAAACCTGATGCCCTGGCTGGATTCCAGACTGTCTGATTATGCTTTGCTGACTTAAATCTACTCTCATGAGGTTAAATTGTGTTCAGCATTTTGTTGCTCTCTAATCGGAAGCACTTGTAGCAGGTGCTGTGCTCCCCCCTAGCTGTAACAGGTTTTGGTACCTGAATGGTCACTGTTTCATGTATCCTTCTTAAAATGTAACTGATGCTCTCAGGATGCAAATTTCTCTGTAGATACCAGTTTGTCCTGGAAGTTCTCAGAATTCTGCCACCTTTTTAGTGTCGTGTGGGGAAAAACTTTCTATCAAACAAAAACTAGATTTGTTCTTCGAGTCCCTTGATTTGTATTTTTCCCCCTATATCCATGTTAGATGCTTGGCGTTGTCTTGTAGTGGGTTCAGACCACAAGGCTCAATTCCTGCAGCAGCAACAGAGGTCTGGGAGGTCTTTGGTGTTCATAGTCTAAGAGAGCTGAGTGCTTTGCATCTACAAATGACAGAAGGTTGTTGGGATTTTGCTGCATAGTATCAAATCACTGGTGCTGCACAGCTCTCAGTTAAATCTGACAAGCTTATTGAAGCCACCAAGCACCTCACTTCCATTGCCTGCTGAAGTGATACAGTGGAGATTCTGACATTTCTGTTCATCTCTCTCTTCCCTTCAGAGCACGCAAGATCCCCATAATCATCCGTCGTTACCTTCCAGATGGGAGTTATGAAGACTGGGGTGTGGATGAGTTAATTATCACAGACTGATAAGATTCCAGCCATTATTTTTGTTTTTTCTTTTCCAGGAGTGTTTCTAATTTTGGTTATTATTTGTGTAAATAAATTCTAAATCTCCCTATTTTAAATTAAATTAAATGTATTTGGGATTTTTCCCCCTCTGACTTTCTCTTTCATCTCAGCCCTACGTGCCTGAGAGATGACTTTCTTATCTGTCTGCACCAGTTTGGGTACTATTTTCTTCTCTATGTGTCATGTACTATATTAGTAAGATTAGGAACCCAACTGCAATGCTGTTTTTTCAGCTTTCTTGCACTGTTGAAGGCCTTGTCTTTTAGCTAGGCTAAAGTCTGCAGTAACTCCCTCCTCTAGCACTGCTCCTCCCTGATTACAGGACTGATACCCAATTAAACTCCTGCTGTACAGAAATGCTCTGGCAGGTACTTTGGCTTCAGAAAGACTCCAGCCTTCCACCGCTGTCCCTTCTTAAAATGAGAGTGCTGAGACACCTCCATTGCTTCCCCCTAGACAGTTGGGCCTTTGTGCCCTGAGCAGGTTGCTGTGGAAACCCCCAATTTCCTCTTTGGCCATTGCTGACTCTGGGGCTTCTCAGGAGTATCGTAGAGCAGCTCTCATCAAGCCACCTATTGTTTCCCTGCTCCCTCACTGCTTATCAGAAGTGGGGATCCCCTTTCAGTGGCACTGCCCCAGCCGGAAGCGCGGCCGCCACTCGCCGTCCCACCAGCTCGGCAGGTGTGGGTTGTTGTTGCACTTGCTCCCGGTGCAGCCGTTCTCTGACACACGGTGGAACTGAGGTCACGGGGATGGACGAGCCATCTCACTTGTACATACCCCGGTGGTTCTTCTGGTGGCACAACTACAGCTAAATCCTAGAGTTCCTTTGATCTGTTTTGTGGTGAAAGATCAGTCATCTGTCCCCTTCAGGTACCTGCACTCTCGCCTCCGATGTGCCGGGAGGTTACGTGCTCGAGTCAAGAGTTGGGTGGATGCCTTACAATCTGCGAGGGCTTCCAGCCAGCTGCTATCTAGTTTTCATTTCTTAATCTGTGTGCTTCAAGGTTCTTTCTCTGTATGAGGAAGAGCTGAGCTTGGGCAGAACACCAAATCTTTCTCAATTATCTTACTAAAAGGAGCTCTCAAGAGGTTTTGTTTTCTATTTTTAAGGAGAAGAAGGAGGAGGGTGCACCTCACTTACGGTTTCTGCCTTATGTTATTTTTTTCTTTACACTGGCCCAGAAAGAATATTTCCAAGTAGTTTGTGTTAAAACTTGTGCTTATTTATAAAGTGATCATTCTCTGTGCTGTATGTGTGGTCGGTGCCTGCACGTGAGCATTTGTGTCCCAAAGGGAGTTTATACCCACCTGCCTGGGAACTCGGCTCATGTAACCGATCATGAATGTCATTCTCTTACCTCTCCCTGTAAAAGCACCAGTCTATCCTTCCTCTCTTGGTGTGCACAGGAGGGGCTGGTTTTGGAGGCGATCGTGCAAGAGCTGAGTGGGTCCCTGGGTGAAATGACAGGTCAAAGGGGATGTGGAGATGTTTGCAGGTGCGTGAAGGGGGTTGACCATGAAGAACACAAATGCTTCCTGGTCCAGGCCATCCTTACCAAGAAAAGGTTAATTTGCAGCACTGTGGCCTTCAGCCTTCTCCCCCCACCCTCCATGGAATCCTTTAATCACGTTGGTGCGGTGAAATTTCAGCCCTGAAATGGTGCCTTTGTGCAATCGTTTTGGCGTCTGCCATGGAGCGCAGGGTCGTTTTCTTGTCCTTTTTTTTATTTTTTTTTTAAATGGCTTCTTTGTTCCCTACCGGACTCCCCTCCCCAGACTTGCATCTGTATCAGATACGATTAAAGGGATAGGAAAGGATGCCGGGCCAGCTCCTGCTAGGCTACAGGAGGAGTGGTTAACCCCTCTGTTACCAGTGGCATTTTCGGTCCTGTCTTGCAAGAACCCTCCTATATGAAAGAAGGCATCCCCTTCCACTGGAAAATGGTTGAGGCAGAGCTCACTCACTTTCTTAATTTGCTTCTTTAAGAGCTGGAGAGGAGTACTTAAGTAAGATTAAGAACTTTCTTTTCCCACTCTTCTGTTCATCCATGCTGTGTCACTTCTCTCTCCCACCCCTATGATCAACTTTCATATCTCTAATTCAACCATGGCTTCCCTTCCTCCCCACCCACGCGCCTGACCTGCTCAGCAGCACAGTAGTTCCCTTCTGGGCTCTTCCCACAGCCTGTGATTTGGGGTAGGGGTTTCTCCTCTTCTCCATGAACGGTCAGTCCTATTTTGCATGGAATCCTTTAGCTAGCATCACTATTATTTGATTCATTAAGTCATCCTGCTATGGATGCTCTTGGCCCTGTACAGAACTTCAGGCAAATAGTGCAGTGCTTTTTAAAAAGCTTTGAACATGTTCCACAGTTCCTAGATGTTCTGCTTACTCTACTCACCCATAAAGTGTTTAGTGAACGCAAACTCACAGCATCTGCTCACATGCACCAGCATTGAAACCCTTTGGAATCAACTTGTAATTGTTGTGGAGTGTCTGTGTTAACTGGGCTCCTACCTTTCTGCCATTGGCCTTGAGAAACATTCTTAAGCAGAGCGATTCTTTCCAGACAAGTTCAGATACCCTCCCAGGACCTGATTATATACAGAATGTCTTCTTCAACATGTGTTCTGGAATATACTCTGTGTGTGAGTGTTTGTGTTTCGGTTCTTGCTTATGGGAGGCAAGAGGGTGGGGGGTTTAGTTTTTACAGATAAATTAATGACTGTTTCCAAAATACATGAATTTGTATATGTGGGGAAGTTTTTTTCTGAAGGTATGTCACCTGCTGCCTGGGCATGAGGAACCAAGATGAGAAACCTCACACTTCTATCCTAGAGAGCATTGGCAATCACACTAAGAAATTTTTTGGTGAAGCATGTGCAAGGTAGTACTCTTGATTGCATGTGCTGTTTCTCAGCTGAAGAACAGAAATCAGTGTTAGTGCTTTTCTCATGGAAGAAGTGACTGGAGGTGGGGTGTAGACAGAGAAGGAGTCTGGACAGCCAGTCAGAATTCTGCCAGTGTCCTCTTCCTGAGGCAGAGAGGCTGTGCGCAGCATCTGTGTGGTGGTGTGTGACCCGTCATACACGTACTGGGGAAGAAACAGAGGCTTGCAGGGAGGAGGTCGAAAAAACCCAGACATCCGAAAATGAAACTTTAAAGTTTATTATTCCATATGTTTAATGCAGAGTTAATGGTGCTAGGATGGCACAGAGACTGAGGAAAGCGAGGTGGGGGAGGAAGGTGCTACTTGCATAAATAAGGGGACATGGCTGGAGGAGGTTACATGCGTACAGGGGGCAAACATTCTACATGATCTTTTCAGACACCACAAGGATAAGTCATCTGTAGCTAAGGGAGGCAGGAAGGGCATCTGACAGTCATATCAGCAGAGGGATACAGCAGCACCCATCACAGTCCACATTTGGTTAAAGTCTCTTTCTAGACTGGAATATGCATTGGAAAGTCCCACAGCATGTCTCTGCAATCAGTTGCCAGGAATCATCTTTTCCTACGGCAATTTTTGTGCCAGTTCTCTCCCTGGCATGACAAACCACCCCAGTCCTGCAGGTGACGAGAAGCAAGCAGACTGTCCTTAGATGTTGGGCTGAAAAAAGAGGTTGATCTCTAAGAGCTGGTTGCTTCCTGTTTGAAACTCAAAGGCAAAGAAGATTGCTTTGCACCTAAGTAGGCTTCTTTTCTTTCATCATCCAAGATCAGGTCTGTATCTACCTTGCTTAAAGCCACAGGAGTATCTTTCCATTCTCAGGACAGATGGGAGGGAGGTGTTGGCTGACTGGGAGACGTGATGAACGAATGAGTTCAGCCTGGGTTTGGAGTGGAAGCTCTAAGAATACTAGAATAAACTTGGAGTGTTGGTAAGTGCATAGTAGCTTTCTTGGTGCCTCTTCATTTCATGCAGGCACCATCAGACGTGGAAGAGCAAGGACCAAGTTTGCTCAGAGGTTGTTTGAGGTTCTGAAGAGATTAGAAGAGACTGGGAGGCCAGAAATGCCAGGCATGAATGAATGATACACAGTAATTTTAAGAAAGGAGGGTTCACCCATAGCACCGTAATGATTCATTGGTCCTTCCCCATGTCTCCTCCACCTTCATACATGAACATGCATGTGCACACAGGCTGTGATACGAGTCATGCTAAGACCGGCAATGCTGTTCCCGAATCGCCTGTACTGTTCAGGCAAGCCTTCAAATCTCCATGCTGGGAAGACTGTGGGATTAAACAGAGACAGGATGGACGGAGGAAGTAGTGAGAAAAGCTAGGGTGCAGCTGTGGAAATCAGCAGGGAAGCAAGCGTAGGTTGGTCTTCCAAGGGGTTCAAGATTCATGCATGTGTGAATCTTAGGCAGGACTGCTGCACGACACTGATTGCAAGGAAGCCGGCCATGCCATCCTCCCTACTGCTCCTCCCATGGCACATCCGCCGAGGCTGAGCGGCCATCCTTCATCTGCAGCAGGTGACAAAGTGTTGGCCATTGTGGCCTGTTGGAAACACTTGCAAACTCCCTGGAGCAGTGTGGGGAGGGGAAGGAAAGGACAGTCTCTCTCATCGTACAGTCCAGGGTGCGCACAACAAAACCCACCACAGACCAGTCACTCCATGTCTAGAATCCTCCTCATCTAGAAGGCCAATAAGGCGTTGCAAGCCAGTCATGTGGCCTGTGTGAAATTGGTAAAGGGCGAAAGGATGATAAACCTTCCTCTAGGTGGGTGTGCCAGCAAGAGCTGGGATCAAGAAAGGCACTTCTGTATACTTGGTGGGTTCTGGTGGCTGGATGGCACTGAGTGACCTTGGAGTTCGGAGGCTCTTCTGCCTGTGCTGATTCTTCGGAGCCTTTCCGTTGCTGCTTCGGTCACTGTTCCCCATTCCCTACGGTCTGGAGAGAGTTGTGTACACCGGCTGTTCCCAATGTGTGGGGCTATGGGACTGTGGCACGGAGGGTGCAGGGTCAGAGATGGCAGTGTAAAGGGGACGTTGGGAAGGTCCCATATAGGAGAAGGCAGAGTAGAGGCTGGAGGCTTGGGTGGAATGGCTGTAGTAGGGTCCTGAGGGCTGGTGGTCCGGGTAGTCAAACTGTGGCCTGGAGATGGAGGGGAAGGCCGAGCCATAGTGGGGCAGACTCAGAGATGTGTAAGCTATCTGGGAGGTGGAGGGCTGGTCAGTGTAGTGGCCTCCAGGGGCGGACCCCTCCGTTTTCACCTGGGCCTTTGAGTCCACCACCGATGAGGTGGCAGTGGACAAGGAGACTCCATGCTGCTTGGAGATCCAGGCAGAGTGTCCGCTGGCTGCAGCCAGGGCGCTCCCGAGGCCGTAGCCAGCAGCGGCCGCTGCCGCATAGCCCCCGACGTGGCCTGGGTGGCCGGTGTGTCCGTTGGGCGGCAGGTATTGGTCAAATTCATTGACATCAAAGGTCTCCATGTTGGACATCACCTCATGGCTGATCTCCCCAATGTCCACATTGCCAAAGTCAATGTGTGGCTTTCCCCCTTCCCCCAGGGAACGCCCTTCTCGTTTGGAATCGGCTTTGCCTGCCTGCAGCTCGGTCTTAGGGGTGGTAGGAGGTGTGGGGGGCCCATGGCTCTGACCTGCAATGTGGAGAATATTTTGAGGAGGAAAAAGAGAGAAGAGGTGAGTTCCAGCTTTATGACAGGCTCTATACACAACCCAGCTCTGTTCTTCCCAGTATGCCAGCAGCTATCTAGCTGGAGGCTTTAGTGGAGGGCGAAAGAATTAGCCAAAACCAAATCTCTTTTTATCGTCTGGTGGAAAAAAGGGAGGAGGCAACGATACCTTGCCTGATTAGAGGAATGCAAGTGCCTCTGAAACTCAGGCACGTCCCTGTACTGCTGACACCAGCAGTTTGCTGGGTCATGAGCAAGGAGTTGAGCCCCATCACTAAGGCTTTCACCATGATGACTTGCCTTTTTTGAGCCTCTGACTTGACTGTAGCCTGTCAGGAGATGCACTGAGACCCAGGACTCACCTGAGGAGTGTTCTGGATGACCATCGGACATGGGCGACCCTTCGCTGGGATGCCTGTGATCCAGGTGGGCATTCTTGTAGTGGGCCTGGATGGCAGCAGTCCCACCAGCCTCTCCCTCTACCTGGCCTTCACCCTCGCCCTGTGTGGCCTTGCCATTTTTCCGGCGGCGGGGCTGGTACTTGTAATCGGGATGGTCCTTCTTGTGCTGCATCCTCAGCCGCTCCGCCTCTTCGATAAAGGGCCGCTTGTCGCTTTCATTCAATAACCTGCAGAGACCAAGGTGGGAAAGAAGAGCAGAGGGAAAGGAGTGGGGCAGGTCCATCAGAAAAAAGCACCTATGCTCAGTACTGTGGGACATGGTGTGTAAATCCAAATGCCAGGGCGTTACCCCATGGAGGGTACTTCCCAGAATAACGGGAAGAACTTGGAGTGTTTCTGTGGAGACAGCATTGCTTTCCATCTTCTCATTAGTCATTAAGCCTTGACACTGGTTGGTGCCAGTGCTGGGTCCCCCTTCCCCACCTGTGTGATGCTTCTCACCTCAGAAAGTTTAACTTACCCCCTCTTCCATTGCCAAAGGGCAAAGTGCAGCCTTTTGTAGCTGTGTTAAATAAGGTTGGACGAGCTGCTTTTATACCCTTTTAAAAACTTTGGGCAAATTAAAGCCAGTTGGAATTGTCCTTTGGACAAAGGTAGGGTGGCACTCCCTTACTACCTGTAGTGCCACCTGCCCCATGTCTCTTGCTCTTCCCCAGACTGTATTTGTTCCAGGTTAACCTCCCCCCTTCTATAGGCTCTGCTCCTAGTTTGAGGCTCTATGGAGGAGCTGTAGCAGCAATTGATACTGGCTCCACAGTAACCATGTAAAGTAACCTTTAATCATCTTGCAATATCCTAAAAGGGAATTAAAGAAAATTTGGAAGGGGCAGACATGGTGTATTCTACTATTCCTGGAGCTCCTGCTCACCTCAGACATGGATAATGCAAAAGGCTGAAGCACAAAGGACCAGCCTTTCTTGAACTTGGCCAAGCAGTTGTAAAAAAATTAGCTACTACTTTGCTAGCTTTATAGACGTAGATGAGCCCTGGTCTCTGGATGAAAGGCTCTGCAGAAATGTAAGCTCCTTCTCTGTATTCCTGCCAGATCATGGGCTGCTCTAGTTAAGGCTCTCTGAGGAAATGGTGAAATACACAGGCAGGATGCCTCAGAGCACTTGAAGATAAGATCAAACTCATTGCTCAAGCCTTTTGCAGCATTTCAGCTGGAAGCACTTCAATTTCATTTTATGATTTTCCTCCTCATATTCTTGTGACTCAAGGTCATCCTGCCTCCAACCAAAAACCAGTGCTCTCAGAAGGGACCAGTCTTCTCGTGACTGGGAACTCTAAGCAGCCGTTAGGAATGGCAGGGCTCACAAACAGCAAAAAAATTTTCCATTTATGTTATGTCCACACCTTTTTCTCCCCAACAAAAGAACTACATGGGGATGGAACTGTACCAGCACCTTGGCACTCCCAAAGCTTTTAGCACTAAAATGTGATCAATTCAGTTAAGCTGTGGGCTCTGGGGAAGATATAAAGGCCTGAACTGACCTGAAAAACTGAAGATGAAGAGGAGGCATGGCTCAAGGAATACACAGGTAAACCTGGTAGGCAATCAAAGGGGTCACCAGCAAGTAATGGGTTGGTCCCTGAACACCCCCTTCCTGCCTACTCCTTGTGCATCCCCTCGGCTGGCAGACAGGTGTGTGGCATGGGCTGGAGCCCATCGTGGTGCTGACCTGGGTTCACTCCAGTCAGCCTGAGCAGGTCGTGGCCACACACCACATTCCTCCACTGCCTTAATCCTGGAGATTAAAGCAACTGAGCCACCATGAATCCAACACCAGCTTTCCTGTCTCCCTCCCACCCCTGTATACCATGCTCACACGTTCCAGAGGGCTCTAATCCCTCAGCCTGTGCTGCTCCAGACAGCCCTCCAAGGGCCAACCCTCATAGGCCTTGTGGACTGGGTGCAACCTTGCCTTGGCAAAACCTTCATCCTTGTAGAACATGGAATTTGGAGAATAGAGGCAAAACCTGTGAAGCTCGGCCTCCGAGATCCATTTTGTGGATGCTGTGAAACAGAGCCACTGGAGGCTACACAGGTGTCAGATCTCTGCCCTCTGAGCTATGCTCAAGTGCCTCACCTCCTCTCCCCTTGGGAGCAGCCCATGGACAATGCCACCCCCAGGACAGAGGCAAGTCTGCTCCCTGCATCCTTTGCCTTCTCTCCAAGGCTGCCTGCTCCCTCCTCCCTCCCACTGGGATCAGAATTCAAATCGGCTTTAGCAAAGCGAAACTGGTGGGAGCAGGCAAAGGCCAGGAGATTTGGGGGGATTTGGATTTCACTTGCTTCCTGCCCTCCCCCTCCTGCCCCCCACGCTCCTCAGGCCATAATGCAAAGGAATCTCGCACGGGCAGAGAAGTTACGGATCACAGAGCAAAGCTCTTCATGGGGCTTATCCAAGCCCGACACCAAATGCTCACCCCCGAGCTGAGGGGAGAGGGGCAAGCATCCAGCGCCGCGCTCTGGGAGGAGAAAGAAGGGCTAAAACCTTCTTGCTCGCCTCTCGCAGCCTCCCCTTGCGCCGCCTGGCATTGCACTGCTCCGCGTGCCAGGCGCCTGGCTTGGCAGCCAGAGGCCTGACCCTGGCTGGGACTCAGCTGCCAGTGAGTCAGTGCGGTGGTGGGCTTGGGCATTGGGGCTGATGCAAGCTGGGAGGAGAAAGCAGCCCTCCTACGTGTCCATGGCCCTAGATTTTGTGGGCATGAACCAATTTCCTGGGTGTTGCCACCCTCACGCAAAGATCCCTCCATCGGGGCCCCTTGCTCCTCCCTACCAAGCTTTCCTCCCCTTCTTCCTGTGCCTCCCTTGTTTCCAGCCCCGGAGGTGGTGCTGGCTGGCATTTTGGCTGGGAGTCGTGCCGACATTTTCAGCAGCCGGCCTCCATTTGAGAGCTGCTCCCTGTCCCACTCTGGGGAAGGAAAGCATTCAAGGACAGATTTCATGACCATCAAACTCTCCCTTCTTTTTTAGTATGTCCTGTTTGTTGTCTGCATCCATCACACACCCTAAGTGGGTACAGACTGGGGAAGGTGGATGGGGCCATAAGCCCCCTGGCACCGTGTTTGGGGTCAGGCGGGTAGCATGGCCATCAAGGCATATCCTGCAGCCCCTTCCAATGAGGGCTGGTGCCTGTGCAGGACATGGCAGTGCAAATTACGGGCTTAAAAAAAAAAATCCTGGGCCACTGCATCCCATTTTGCAGATGCCTCTCAAGATTTCCCAGCCTCTGCCATCCCCACCCAGTGCTGATTTCTGGGGACGTGCTTGGTTTAATGGTGGTCTGCAGGGAGTGCTCACCAGCCTTTACCTCTGTCTAACGCACTCTTTATCTGTATAAGCTCAGAGCAGCCAACATTTTCCAAAGTGACAAACCATGGAAGTAGGGTTTGGGTGGCCACCTTGTGAGGGTAGGGCCAGGGCCCTTTACAGGGACCCTCATCAAAAGTTTGAGGCTAAGCCATCCAGAAAAAATCCTGTCTGCTTGCAGCTGTACCCATGTGTAGGAGCTTTACCTGGGGGACAGTGTAGATGAGGCAGTGGGAACCTCAGTGGAAGAAGCCCAGCCATACCATGGGTGGAAGGCAAGGCTTTGCGCTACTGTCCGGTAACCTTTTGGCCACCTCCCCTGGAGTTTTGTAGTTGGTATTTCCCCCCAGCCTCACAGAAAGACACACGCATGTGGCCAGACACTGACTGGACCCATAGCCCAGCTTTCTGTGTTGTATGGTCTCCGTAGGGGTTGGCACGGCTCAGAGAGCCTCAGCCTGCACAAGGAGAGGAGACATTCAAGAGAAGCGCCCAGGTGGCAAACTCAGCAGCTTACAACAACCCCGGGTCTGACCCCACAAGCTTCTCAACTGAGCCACGCTTCCTGGCTGTACTGTGCCCTGAAAAACACACGGGGACCTTGACTGTTGTCTGGCGGCAGTGTCCCGCTGCTCCAAGTCCCATGTGGCCAGCAGCAGGAGCCATGTCCTGGGAGCAGGGAGGCAATTGGGTGCGTGACTGTGACCACAGGCTGGGGGCTGTGTCTCCCTGTGCTCTGAGTGCAATACCTATGGAGGTTTCACTGCTCTGCTATATTTTCAAGGAAAATGCAGTGCCTGAAGGGAAACCATTTGCTCTAAAATCTAGCAATATTTTGCAGTAAAGGAGTGATATCTTGAAATTGATGTTGTGGTAACAAAAAGGGTGGGTCCCTCCAACACATCCCCTCTTTACAGCACAGCTTCTCAGTCCAGAAGCTGGCAGCAGAGTCCCAGGTGAAAGAAAATGCTGTGATAAAGGGAAGGCAAAGGGGATGCAAGCAGGAAGGAGGATCAGATGAGACATTCACAATCAGCGCCCTGCCTTTGACTTCCCAAAGAAATCCCATTGCTGGGGTTACACTAGACACTCATGAATCAGGGTAAACAGGAGACTATAGCAGAGGGAGAATGTAAGAATCTAATGCCCAAAGGGTTGGTTCCTTGCAAGCTAGGAGGTTTGAAGACAGGAATGAACAGACCTTGCCATCAGCTGCTATAAAGAGTGTGTTTTAGAAGTGAAGGGTCTGCTTCAAAGAATGTGCCTTGGCTCACCCAGAGCTGAGGGTTTCCTCTATGAAATGCCGTCAGGGTGAGAGAATGAGGGCTGTTTGCATGAGCCTCGGTTTGGGTTGGTTGGTGTGAGGCAGGGGACTGTGCTGGGGACTTGTGGCAGAAAGTAACAGGTTGGGGTTATCGGCAGAGAGCATCTGACGGGACAGAAGTGGCACAGCTAGCCCGACACACTTGGTTTGGGCACGACAGCTCTCTGCACACCCATGTGCTGGCTGCACTCGATGAGGGCAGCCTATGGATCTGGTGGAGGAAGGAGGAGGGGGTGCGCAAAGGACCCGGGGTCTGCACAAAGACAAAGTTAAAATAGGTGCGCAAACTGGTGGTGCCGAAGGACAAGTGTATGTGTGCTAGTGAGAAGGGAGGGCATCTCAGGGTGCAAAGGAAGATGGAGCTCATTTGAGCCAGCATATTCCAAGAGAGCCTGCTAAGGCTGGGACTGTTTCAGGTCTCTTCCTTTCTGCTAAGCCTCAGCCCCTGTTTCTACCTGTGTCTCTCCTTGTCTATCTCACTGCCCCTGCATGGCCTGCCAAAACCGGGACCATCTGGGGAAGGACCGGGTATAGGGCTCTGACTGCCTGCCTCCTTACCCCTGACCTTCCTCCTCAGCTGTAACTTGGTTTCCCTCTCGCTTTGTGCCACTGCCCAGAAAAGAAACCCTGTTGGTGCTGGGATCTGAGTTCAGACAGGCTTGAGGCAGCCACCTGTGACTTAGCTCTAAAGTCTTGAGCTCAGCCAGTTTATTGCTAGTGCACAACGTAGCCCAGCAGGGAGGGTGAGCCAAGAAAACAAGATCTCCCCAGGCAGTCAGGCAGGGAGGACCAGAATGAGTGTCCTCACCAGGAACAACAGGGAAACTTAGTGGGAAACATGGTCCGTGCTGCCCAGGATGGAGGTGAGCTCTGCTGAGGAAGCCTTCACTACATCCAACCACCACTCTTGCTCCAGTCAACAACCGCGCCTCCTGTAAGGGGGCTTACCGTACAGAACTCCCCTCAAGAGACACCCCTTCCATCCCACTGAGTCTCCATCCTTCCACATGACCACACGGTCCTCTAGAGGACACCTCCAGACCTCAGCCCTCACACCCCACGCTCCACCGCTCGCTCTTACCTCCAGAGCTTCCCCAAGGTCTTACTGAGCTCGGCGTTGTGCAGGTGCGGGTACTGGTCAGCCAATTTCCTCCGGGCGGCCTGTGCCCAGACCATGAAGGCATTCATGGGCCGCTTGACATGGGGTTTGCTCTTGTTACTTCCATTGACCCGGACGGGCATGGGAACCAGGGTCCAGTCATAGCCACTCAGCACCTGGCTGACTGCCTCGCGGATGCACACCGGGAACTTGTCATCATCCGCCTCTGAGTCTTGCTGTTCCTTCTTCACCTTCCCCATCTCCCCATTCCCAGAGCCAGTGAGGTGGGGGGAGTTGTCTGATGCCATGGAGGGTCCTGGGGAGAGGCAGTGGTGGTCTTCAGAGCCCACTGGGCTCATCTCCACCTCTGAAAGGTCTTGGTCGTCAGCCATCGTTGCTCTCTAGCCTTCCCTCTTCCTTCTCGCTGTCCTTCTTTTCACTGGGGAGGGAAGAGAGGAAGACAAAAACCAAGGAAAGAAAGGAAAAAAGGGGGAAAAGAAAGAAAAGGAGAAGCAACCGCCAAATCTGAAAGGGACTCCAAGGTCTCTGAAGAGCTGACCACGAGACAGGGGCTGCTCAATTAAAGCGCAAGCAGAGCAATTGCCGTGCACACCGCAGAACCCGTGATCGATGGGGGTGGGGATGAGTTGGGGCCCCTGATTAATTGGGGTATTGCTCCCTATCTCTGCAATCGTGTGCAGCTGACGTGCTGAAGGGCCTGCAGCAAGAGGGATAAGGAGATTTGGAGACCTGAAAGGAGAGAGACATGGATCATTCTGCCTGGGCACAGCACCCCACAGAGGAGTGGAATGTGGAGGCGAGCCACCAAACTTGTGTGGGGAAGTGCCTGTTTATTTTGAAGACATGCAGTGAAATGTCTGGGGGAAGGCATGGGAGGGGAAGCACCGGCGCTGTATCTATAACCCAAAAGGGACTGATATCCCAGGTGCCAGGGAACCTGAGTGGGTGGCACCACCATGCAAGGAACCAGTCCAGGCCCGACATCCACACCCAGAGACCCTGATCCCAACTGTGAGAAAGTGCCTCTGTGGAGGCATCTCATCCCTCACTCTCCTCTCGCAGCTGATAAACCAAAGGCTTAAAATACATCTACGCTTCATCCACACACACACTCCAGTCGATGTGTGTGTATGCATATGAATACTCACATTCATGTATCCGTATCTATATCTATATCTCTATCTATATCTCTATCTATATCTGTATCTCTATATATCCAGACAAAAACACAAACAAGTTTAACTTTGAGACAAGCCATAGCTTTGGGTTGCCTGTCCCACACACTCCGCCTTTCTCCTTCTGTCTGCAGTCACCTCTAAAAGTCCCTGCTGCTGTGCAGCAATTCCCCCCTCAGAGAAAGAAACACTCTAATAATAAAGGCCTCTCTATCCTCCCCATACAGAAATTAAAAAAANAAGAAAAAGTAGAAGAAGAAAGAAATAAAAAAAAAAAAAGAAAACAAAAAGAAGTGATGGAAAAGCATGCTTCTGGCTTAACTGGAAAAAAAATCCAGTGCATAGCAAGAGCTGCTATCCCTCTAGTTTCAGAAGGCAACACAGGCTCTTGTTGGGGAAAATGAAAAAAGTAAGAGAAAGTAGAGGGGAAAAAAGCACGAAAGAAAGTGTGCGCGTGTGCGAGCGAGCTCAGGTAGGAAAACTTACATTGCTGGCCGGTGTGCCGGGCAAATCCTGCGAGGGCTGTGATTTGTATCCCAATAGCCCCCCTGTTCTCTCTCCCAGCCCCAGCGGCGTCGGGGCGCGCAGCACGGGGAGGCTCTCAAGCGAGTGCCATTCCTGGAGGGAGGCTTGGTTTTTACTAATACCCCGGCTGGATGTCTCTAGCTGGCTTTGCTGCTTAGCACCGGGGGAGGGAAGGGCGGAAGGTGGAGCCAAGCACTCCTCAGAGCCAGAATACGGTCGGCCAGGGCCGGCGGGGAGGGGATGCAGGCAGCCCCCCACCCCACCTCAGCCACCAGCATGTTCCCTGTTTTCCATGGTGCCAGCTTCTCCATGAGACCTGCTGGCATTGCGCTGCTCTCAGTGGCATGGCCATCCCAGAGATGGTGCTGGAGGATTCAACCCTGGCAGGTTGGGGTGGTGGGATGCTGGAAGGGGTCTGGGTGGTTCGGGGAGAAGGGTGTGCATCCCCAGGATGGGGGCCCCCCTCCTTCCCCCTGATAGCATGGTTACTCCTGAAGGGTCTAGTGCTCCCCACATGCTAAATGAGTCGCTGGTCCTTGTCACAGAGTTGCACGAGGATTCCTCTGTGCTGGAACATGTTGACCCAGGACCCTGGGGTCAAGGCACTGTGAAAAGGGCATCATTCAGACCTGCATCTGTGGGGTAGGGAAGGGGATGCAGGCGATCAGAGGTGTTCTGAAGGTGGAGGACATCAAGTCCAAGGAAAATGCCATGCTGCTGGACAGTGGATACCAGTTTGAACCTTCTTAATATTTTTGCATTCTAGGGATGGGCTCTGTGGGGTCTTGCCACAACAAACAGGCTCTGCTTCCTCCAGCATGCTGAGCTGCTCCTGAAGGCAAAAGTGTGGTCTTTCACAAGGAAAGTAGGGTTTCCTGATGAGAAGGACTCTCACACTCACTCACCCTTGTTCTTGCTGCTCGTGCACTGGGGACGCATAATGGAACTCAGCTCTCAATGGTTTAGAATGTTTTCCCTCACATCTTCCGTTTTCCAGCTCACTTTCCTTCCCACGTGCCTCTGGTAGTTGGTTTCTTCAATTTCCTTTGTTACCAGGGCTGGTATAGACCAACACCAACTCTGTAACCATGAGAAGTCACCCACAAAATTTCTGATGATCCCCTAAGGTAGCAATGAGATAAACTGAGCTCCTGCCCCAGCTCCTTGCTGGAGACCCAACATGAAGACACTTCAATGCTAAGTCAGAAAATACAAAGAGATTATTGCATGTGACCCACGCAAACAGCTTGGAGGGATTTCAAGAACTTTTTCAACTCCTATAGCAGTTGACTGGATATTGACTCTCCAGAAACATTGTGTTAGAAAGACCAGTAAAATCACTGGCTGGCACCACATGGACCATGAGGGAACCAGTCCCAAAGCCCTCAGAGCAAACCTATGGGGCTGGTTGCTGCCCCTGCAAACCTGGCTGACAGCTTAGGGTCGTTTCCCTGCACTCCTGGTGTTGTCTGGAGTAAATAAAGCTCTGAAACCATAGGGTGGTTGCAGGGAAAGCCTCACTAAAGCCCAGTGAGAAGCCTTTACTGAACAGAGCTGGGAGGGGGAATGGCTACATGCCACTGGGATCAAGCAGGCACCTCTGCTTAAACAGGCTTCTTGCACCACAGAAAAAAATAACTGTC
Source organism: Platysteira castanea (assembly GCA_013397175.1). NCBI lineage: Eukaryota > Metazoa > Chordata > Aves > Passeriformes > Platysteira > Platysteira castanea. The sequence continues at coordinate 82,477 of VYXC01004221.1, read as the reverse complement.
AAGGGATCATCTCCTAGCTTTCTTCTCTTCAGCATTACCTACTCCAGAAAAAAAGATGGGTTCAAATACTTTTCTTCACATGATGCCTTTTTCCCTTTGGAAGAGAGGAATGTGAGTGACTTTTTGATGACAAGAAAACCCAATGGAGAGCCTCGCAAAGCAGCATCGAGGCCCTGCTTCTGTGGCCAAAGCAGCGGCTGGTCAAACTCAAGTCTTGCCATTTGGGATGAGTTCTCTCACTAACAGACACCCCAGCTGTAGCTGGCACAAGAAGAGGACTCACAGCACAGACAGGGGCAGTTTGGCAGCTCACCCTCTGGCATGCAGATGACCAGCAAAAACAAGTGAGGCAAGGTTAGTTCATACACAGTTGTCTGTAGCCCACTGGATGCAGAGTCAGTGATACTGCAGAGCACCTTCCCCAGCCAGTAAGGGTCATCCTCAATCTACAGGGGCCCTGCACAGGAGGTGTGGGAGAACTGGAACTGGAATATTGGTCTCCTGCCCCTCAAGAAGGCAGCTACTGCTGAGAAACACCACCCTGCTTGTTCCCCTGGCAGCAGCCAACCTCCAATCTGGGGCAAGGAAGGAGAGTGACACAGGAAATGGTGTTTATCTGCCCTCCCTTCAGGTGGCTAGTTCCTGTGGATTCCATGGGAAAGGGAGTGTGACAGAGATTTCTTGTTTTCCTCTGGAGTGGGGATACATGGTGCAGGGCTTCAAGTGATAAGGAACGAGAGGCCAGGGGTCCTCTAGTGCTTTGCTGGAGAAGATTCCCAGTCAAGAGACAAAAGAGCTCCACAAGTCACTGGGCGAAGTTTACAGCCTGCTCAGCTCACACCCCAAGTGCAACAGGTAAACTGTGCAGGGAGGACAAGATGGTGCTGACCCACCGCTCCCAACTGGGCAAGAATGGAATCAGATCCAGAAGGGATTCCAGTAACTTCCAGGGCACTGGACCAGTGTTTTTCCTACTGCTCACCATCCCTGTCAGAGCCTGCTGCCACCAGCCAGCCAGGAGCCAAGTCCAATTTGTGCCTTGTTGGTAGAGCCATGGGCGGCTCAGCTGCAGAGAGGGATGTCCTCAAAGGAGCGTGTACCAGCCACACAGTCTCTGCAATCTCAGTGTCTCCTCGTATTTAAATGTTGAGGAAGGGGCTTTTTCCTTCCATTCTGCCTTTCTCCAGTTCTTGTATTTTGTCTCTTTTGGTTCTGCCTCCACTTTTTGAACTCTCTTTTACTTTGCAGTTCATTTCCCCCTTTTTTTAGCCCCCTCTCAGAGCATTGAGTGTTTATATATCCTTTTCCAAGTTTCTTCTGTCCATGTCTCCTGTGTCCATACCACTCCCAAGGATGATAGGAAAGACACTCTGCTCCAGGCTGGCTGCTCGGTGAACAAGGCGCATCATCGCAGCGGCACCTGCTTGGTAGGGTTTCAGCGAGGGGACCACATTGGTGGGACACCTCCACCACCAAGGTGGGACCATGGAGGTTTTGGGGGAGGGGTTTTGCTAGATGACACCTATCCTCTGCACCTGTGGCAAGGCAGGAGTCAGAGGGGAGAGCCTGTCCACAGAGAGGAGCAGCAGGATCCCCAGCACGAGAGCCAGCTTTTGTCCCCTGCCCAGCTCTGGGGCACAGCATTGGTATTGTCCCAGGACTGCCTGGGAAAATGGGAGGGGTTCCCTGTGAAATCTTTCCATACAGTAAAACAGCGTCAGAGCTGGTGAGCAAGGAGGGGACGATACAGACATACAAAAAAATACACATACACACCCCCAGCCAAACAATACCCACAGTGTGCTGAGGGAAAGGGAGACCCATGAATTGGGAGTTTGATAAGGATTT
>VYXC01004221.1:10242-80609 GCA_013397175.1 Platysteira castanea | reverse complement strand
GGGGGGCAAGGTTTGGGATTTGGGGGTGGGTGGGAGTCTTGCCCCTGCTGCCTTCTTGCCTGTGCCAGGCAGGTTGATGTGGATTTGCTGTGGCTGTATCTGCCCTGTGATGCTGTGGGAAGGACAGGGAATGGCTATACCAATATCACATTAGGGAGGGAAACTAGATTGCTCACACCAAAGCCAAACCCTTGACCTGCCCTCTCTCCAAAGTGGGATTTGCATCTTTGCTGGTAGGAAGCTTGCTGCTGTTGCCTGACCTGGCTGGCGGGCACAGCTCAGTGAGGAAGAGGAGGGGGACTGCCCTCCTGCTGGACAGGAAGGCTGTCTCCCTGCCCATGAGGGAGAAAGAGGGAGGCAGAGGACCAGGCAACCCAGATGGTCATGGGAGGGGTGCAGATGTCGGGGACAGCTGACCCACATTGGAAGTCCTGCTGTCCCAGTCAGAAATAGTATACCCAACATCCTCAGTAAGGACTGCATGTCACCTTTGGTGTGCTGATGCTACTGGGCCTTATCACACCTCATCATCATGGCCACAGGATAGCTGGGAAGCTCGTTACTCAGTCCTGGGGGCAAGTGGAAGCTAGTGGCCAGGTGACCATTTGAACCTCCACAGAGGAAGTCATGAGAAAATTGGAAAAACTAGAAAGGTTTCAAAGTGTTTACCCTTTTTATTTGATGATTGCATAAGTGTGATGCTCCGAGAAAAAGCAGGGAGGATCAAAGGGAAAGACCACTATAATGTCTAACAAACCTATGAGTCTGCAGCTGGTCTGACTCGTGAGACATCATGGGACATGACTGACGACAGCCTGAGAGAGATCAGGACCAGGTCATACCCTTTGCTGGAGCACCCGAGCCCAGCCCCGTCTCCACCACTTCCTCACGCCCTTCTCTCCAAATTCCTCTCCCATCCAAAGTCATGACCGACCTCCCAGGCTCCCAGAGTGCAGGTCATTTTCAGGGTTTGTCGTGAGCAAGACAAGCAGAGGGTGCCTGAAGCCCATGTTTGTGTTACCCTCCTCAATTCTGTGTTGGCCACAATCTCTGAAGAGCCCTTCAATTTGCCTTGTGCCATAGGCAGCCTCCCCACTGAGAGCGGGGCACAGAAACCACTGCTGGGCTCTGGTCTTCATCGCCCCTCACTGTTCTTTGCTGAAGCTTCCACTGTTGGTCCTTGACCCTTCCAGGTGCCTCTGAGCTTCAAGCGTGGGCATTGGTGAACTGGTTGTTTGCAAGGCAGCCTTAGGAGAAAGAAAGGGGTGTGGGTCAGTCAGGAAATGCAAAGAGCTGCCTGCAGCCCTACCTGGGTTTTGGCAGCACCATATGGCATGTGTGTGCTTGCAGGACAGCCGCAGGGGCTATGCAGGAAGTTATGCCATGGAATATCAGGGAAACACAAGGCGGGCAGTGCCTGGAGTTGTTTACTGGTGGACTGAGCTGTTTGACAATGCAGTGTCCTGTGCAGGCAGCAAAAGAAGTGTCACAGTGGCTGCTCTCCTCCAGGATTATCATTCCCCATGGTCAACAAAGCCTGGATGGTGCTGGTTGGTGCATAGCCCTGCACTCCCATCACCTAAGGAGGGGGTGGGAGTCCTCAGGAAATCCTCTGGGGACTGTGTCTGGGATGTGGTTGCTGTCCTCCCTGGCTCCAGAGCAGGAGTAAAACCTCTTCTCTCTCCAAGTGATGGTGAGGGCTGCCACAGGTGCAGGATACCACAATGCTGCTGCCACTGGTGTATGGCCTTGATGTGGCCAGAGCAGACTTTGCCCAGCTGCATTTTTTGTTCTGAAGCAGTGGATTACAGTGCCAGCTGCTCCAGAGAGGAGGTGTAGGGAAAACTTTGTGGAAAGTAGGGAGGAAAATCATCTCTGAACATTTCAAAGACCCCAGGGAGCTCCTGGCCTGTCATCTTGGCCAGTCTAATGTTTCATGGGCATGGCAAGGACCTGTGATGGCTAAACGGGACAATTTTCCTGCATTACTCAGGTCTGGGAAGATCAAAGAGGAATGGGCAAGCATGTCTGTCTGCTACCTGCTTTGATAGATGGCACAGAGCCTGCCTGGCTGTTAACCCCTGCATCTCCTGCTCGAGAGGACAGGTGTACTTCCAAAAGGCTAAACCCCAAAAACATGCACTGAAGGGGTAGAGCTGGGGGAGAACGACCGGGTTGCCTATTCTTGGATAGAGTCTGCCATATCTAATGTTATGGAAGGGAGGGAGCTGGATGCTCTTGGTCTGCACAGCAGATGAGAGATGCCTAGAGGGGAAAGGAAGGGAATTGTACAAGATTGGACGGAACAACCAGAAAAGGGGATCCTCCCAATGGGACCTGTGTCTGTAGCAATGCTGAGTGACCCCAGTGGGCATATTCAATGGTGGTCAATGTGGCTCCAGAGTGATCTTCACCTCTGCTAGTCCTCTGGATGCAGGGAGGCTCCTGGGGAACCGGGGGAAGGGTTAAGTCGGGAAGGCTTCAGCCTGCTGCCTTGGCCCCTGTAATTCCTCCAGAGAGTAGGACTGGGAGAACAAGGAGCCCTTTCTGTTCACAGGAATTAATAGCAAAGAGTCATCTGGGGTGTCATTCAAGCCCTGATCAGCTCCCAGAGGAATGTGAGGGAGAATGAGTGAGGGAGCACGGCCTCAAGGCACCAGTGCTAGGGCAGGAGCAGTTTGGCTGGTAACCAGAGTTACCAGCCAGCATTTGGGCAGTGGGTCTGTCTTCCTCTTCACCCCAGCCTCCATGCCCCTCTGCCCTGTGCAGGGACTCACCCTGACACCCGTACTCAAAGGGCTCCCAAGCTTGTCCCTTGTTACCGATCCCTTCATCCCAGGGAGGGGTGAGGTATCCCAGCCTGCCAACAGAGCCGCCCCTCTGCTGAGCCTGGAGGGATAGGCCAGGTGACCAGGTGCCAGCACAGCCCCACTGCTCTCACAGTGGATGTGAACTCCAGAGGGCATCCCTTCCCAGGGCTCTCTCACCACCCCCAGCCTGTGATGGCCGTGTTGTCGTCCTCCCAAGAAAGTTTGCCCATGGAGAGGGTCTCCAGGGAACCCTCAAGCACAGCCGAGGATATGGGGCTGTACTTCAGGGTTTAAAGTTCAGTGCTGAAACCTTTGCTGGTGCAATGGCTCACTCAAACTGACTTGGTCACTGAAATTTCAAGAGAAAAAGAACAGTCCAAGGATTTGTTATGCTGCTGTTTCACGGTGGTGCTTCATGGCTACACAGGAAGGCTTGAAAATGTTGTATGGTGACACTGCAGCTTTGCCTGTAATGGCAACCAGCTCTGGTGAGCCAAGGAGAGATTTTGGGCACATCTCTGCTTTCCTGAGAAGGAGGCCTTGGAGTGATCCATCCTCTTCCACTGCCTCTTCTCTGCCCAGCTGCATCTTGGGCAGCCCATGTGACAACACCTGGTAGCACAGGATGACTTAGGGCTCTGGTGATGCAACATGGTCAACTCTACCATGTGAACTACAGAACCTTCAGGGCAGCCCTTCAGGTCAGTTCTCGGTGTGTGCATGGCCCCAGCATGGACAGGCACCTGAGCTCACCGCCTGGCAGCAAGTGTAGGTCAGGCAGACGGTGACCTGTGTGAAATGCAAACAGAGCTGTGCTGGAGTGCATGAGTTGCTTTTGCTGGCCAGAACATATCTCACCAAAGCCTCCCCTCCTCCTCCCCCCACCAGGTCAATGTAAAACCAGGCTTAAGCACTAGCCTGCCTCTCAGCATCCTTTGCAAGATGCATGGTGCCACTGGGATGGACTCCTCTGCCCACGCCCCACTCTCTATGCCACCACCACTGCCACAATGAGTGCGCCTTGTCATGGAGGGGTTAATAAATGATGCAAGAAAGAAGCCCTTTAATGCACGGTGACCTTTGGCCTTTCATAAATCACAGTGTTGGGCTGCAAGTACGCGGGGGGCACGAGGCATTGGGGGGAGAGGATGGGAGGGGGTCCATGCAGCTGCGCCACGGAGTTGACATTGTTCCCACCATCACTAAAGTGCAACAAATCCCTCTATTGTGTTCCTGGTTTATCTGGTTCCTCTTGTTTATTAGCAGAGGTTGTTTGGCGCTGGCTCCAGCCCTGGGCGGGTGGAAAGAGTGTTGGCACGCACCAGAGAAGGGGAGGGAGGGAGTCGGGGGGATCGGGACTGGAGGACGAGAGCAGTTCATCAATGGCTGTATTGTCCCATCTTTTTTGTTGCTCCTGTAATGATATGTTCGAAAAAAGGGGATTAAAAAAAAAAAAAAGGCGGGGGTGTGGGGGAGAGGAGAGAGGCAGAGAAAGACAAGCTGCACAGAAGGACTCGGTAAGAATGGCCGGTCTGGGCCCACAGCGGATGCTGTTGCAGCTGGGGAGGATGGGTCGGGACAGAGCCGCGACGGGGCTGCTCTGTGCCTTTATGCTGCTTATTCAGGTCGGGAGTCGTGAGCCCCAGTGGCTCAGGCTGGACCCACCCGTGCCAACTCTATTCATGGCCAGCCGGGACCACGTGCGCACGGCAGGGAGGACGGGGCAGTGGGAGTGAGGAGTTGGGGCTGGCGGGGAAGGGGGAGGAAGGCTAATCCTCACGTCCCTCGAGACTGAACCTGCCTTTGTACAGAAGAGGCAGTTGGGGGCACAGCATCTTCTCACTGTCAGTGTCCTTCATCCTGCTTGGTTGTTGTCCCCCAACACACCCATCCATTATAAGAAGTAGTGGGGCCACTTCCCAAATTAGCAGAGATTTTCTTGTACCCAGATCTTGGTAATGCTTGCATTTTCTCCCTGGAACTGCCTATGGACACATGCCCGTGAAGAGCTCCATTGGTTTTCATGGAGATCAGTGGGACAGTGCTCCCAGGGATCGATGGAAAATGATCACATTTTGGTTGCCACTTTGCCTAAAGCTAATGGCCAGCAGAGTAAAACTGCCATAAGCACAGAGGCTTTGCTCGTCATTGCTCTGAAGGGATGCAAACATCCCGAAGGTCCCACCATAAAGAGCCTTATTGAGATCAAAGTGAAATTTATTGATAGAAGAGTGAAATTCTGTCTGGGATGCATAAGGACATTTTTAAATTCATTTCAGGCCACTACTGTCTGGTTTTATCCCAACCACACTGTCTGCTTCTGCTCCAATGACTCCATCACTTCAGAGCTGTCAGGTAGGGGCACATTGATCTGAACATGCATTGGAGTTCTATGGTGATTTTTGATTTTTATTTCAAATGGCATAACTCAGAGATTGAAACATTATTCTGAACTTTAAATAGCAAGTTTTATTTCATTGTTTTAGGGTCTTGTGACTGACCTCTCATCTTTCAACCTGGGTCAAATTTTAAATGCAAAATGCTGGCTCAAAACAAAATGTCAGAAATTCACTTTGAAAATGTCCATTCACAGCATTTTGGCATTTAGAAAAGAATAATTCAGGAGGATTGCCCTGAAATGAAATGTTTTGATATTTTAAAAATCCGTCTCCCACACTCGCTTTCCAGTCAAAAGTGCTTGTTGAATTATGCCTGAATTTGCAACTGGTTTCATTCCCTTGAGGTCCCATTTCTTAGCAAATTATTTACCAATATATTCTTCCCTGGTACCAATCATTCCCACCTGATGGTGGCCACATCCTTGCCATAGCTGGGAGGTCTCAGGGTTTCTACAAAGTGCTGGAGCGTCTTGGTTTCCCTGAGTCCCACCTTGGCACAAGTGCTCTCAGAACTCACAGCAGGCCTGCCGTCAGTCTGTGTCACCCACTTCCTGAAGGTCAGGCATGAAGCCCAGCACTGGCACTGCTGTAGCTTTGTGGCCCTAAAAATTAAGGTTAATTTCATGGAATGTGGTCACAGATGTTTGTGTGGTGGCAGCTTAGGGTGTTTCTAGAGGGATATATGAGGAGTGGCAGGGATGCGAAGGTCTGAGAGGAGGGAACAGGACAGAATCACCCTCATCACAGGGACATACGTCAGTGCACGCAGAAGAACCTCTTTCACCTGAGTGGAATATTAAGTGTGTCAAAGCCAAGAAGGATTACTGACTTGATTGAAGTTAACATTTTTCATCCTCTCTTCTCACATGTAAACATAAAAGGAGAGACTGAATTGGCCATAAAGAAATGTGCAAGGTTGTGATGACAGGATTATACAGCTGCCAGCAGGTTCCCAACCCCTCATTTAAAAAGTGGTTCAGATCCCCACCTTGTCCTCTGCTCGTAACACCTCTTCAAGAAAAGTCTGATAAGCTTCTCCACTATAGGAAATACTCAAATTTCTGGCTTCCCTCAGTCAGATCCTGTTCTGTATCCAGCAGTTACTTCCATACCCAGTGTTAACTAAAGCATCTTCATGAAGCCTCTGAAATGAAAGAATGAATAGGCAAGATTCAAAGCATGAATAGGCAATTGTCCAAGCAATTGGACCAGAGGCAATGGGCAGAAACTGATGCACAGGAAGTTCCACCTGAATATGAGGAAGAATTTCTTTACTGTGCAGGTGACCGTGCACTGGAACTGCCTGCCAAGGGAGGTTGTGGAGTTTCCCTCACATTCCAGAATTGTCTGGACACAATCCTGTGCCGTGTACTCTGGGATGACCCTGCTTGAGCAGGGAGGTTGGTCCAGATGTCCCACTGTGGTCCCTTCTAACCTGACCCATTCCGTGATTCTATGAATAATTCTCAGCAGCAGTTGGTATCACTGTTTGTTCAGATAAATAATCCAGATCCACTTGTCCTTCCCTTCCTCTGGTCCGGTGAAAGGGGACTTTAGAGGACTTCTGGATTACAAACCCAAAGAGTTACAGAGTTTTCCTTAAAAACATTTGGTCACATGATCACATAACAGCAACCTGGAAACAGAGTATATTTTTCCTGTGTCAACTTGAACTGGTGGCAACATCAATCCTATACCTGAGCTGGACAGTTGCAGGAATGTATTGAAACCAAATCCCATCTGAGACTCTCATGTCTCTCTTTTTTCGCATGGGCAATCTAAGCTTGGCTTAACCTAAGGCTACCTCCCAGTCTCACCAGCCCTCGCAGCAGGTGGCACTGGTGACTTTAAAGGAGAAGTTAGTGTTTGCCCAAAATAGGCCATGACACGTGGCAGAAAGGACAGAGCACTGGGACCTGGGTTTATTGCAGGCAAGTGCACCCCTGAGTGTCCTCAAAGGCAAAGCCTAGCCTGAGCTGCTTCCTCTGCAGGCGGCATCTCGATCACTCTGCAGATGTCCCCAGGAGCATTCAGTCAGCAGCAGCAAGGACCAGTCTGGTTACCTCAAGGCTGTGCCTGCAAAGAGCTGCAGTTTGCAGCAGGGACCACCCCTCTTTCCACATCAGCAGGTAATGGAAAATAAAATAAATACATCCACATGAAGAAGATGTCTCATCCCAGACCATGTGGGAGACACTCCCTGGACTCTGAGGTCTCAGCTGTGCTTGGGGTGTGCCTGATTACTTTCAGCAGCATCCCTTGGGGCAGGGACAAGACTGTGGCACTCACCATGAACTTCACAGTCCAAGCCACTGTCAAGAATCTTATCACTAGGTTTTGCTTCCCAAACTCCAGAGAAGTTCAAGGAATCGCTTTTCTGCCAGCAATGGTCTGGGAGTTTTTAAATGGGTATCAGCATTAAGCTGGAAATTCTTAACAGGCCCAGATCAATTTCCTAACCAAGGGCACATTTGGGATGTTTTAAACCTAAGTGCCACCTCTTGGGAAGAGCACAGGCCCTGCTCCTCAAAGACAGTCAAACCCTGTGCACTTTGCTCAGGAGCAGGAGAGGAGTCACAGGCCCCTGGCATGCGTGACACGGTGACTAGAGGAGCATGGCACTGCTCGCGGAGCATCCCGGCCCAGATGGCACAGCTGAACCTGCCGGGTGGCAGGACTCCCCGGCACTGCCGGCTGCACCAGTGCCTGCTCCCACGCTGCCCACAGCACAGCTGTCTGTGTCCCCTCTTCTCCCTGCCCCCCAGGAGACCAGGAGACAGCATGGTCCCCTGACCACCAACGTGGCCCCTCTGCCACGGGTCCCCTGGCTCACTGGTCAGCTCTGTTTGAATGGAGGCATGAGAATTTCTCCCTTACTCACACAATCATCTTGCCTTTTTTCCCCCCCAGCCATCAATATCCTCCTTCCCTGCCTCCCTCCTCCTTCCTCGCCGCCTCCCCCTTCTCTCCCTGGAACTTCCCTGCAGCTGCAGAGCTGGCCAGACAATCGGGTGTTTTAGAGAAATACATTTTTGGGCTAATTTGCCATGCATAAGTGTTTCTCTTACCCTTTAAAGGCAGGGAACAAAGAGCACATTCTCTGGGAGCTCTGCCCTGTTGTGAGCAGCCCTGCAGCTGTACAGCACTGTGCTACCCTCCGCTCTCCTGCTCCACTCCCTGCTAGCTGTGTAAGGAGATGGGGCTCTGCTTCTCCGGGACCACAACATCTCCTACCCGTCACTACACATTTCTTTCTGCTTTGGTTTTTTTTAAAGCAGAGACAGAACAAGTGCAGAGGGAAAGGATTTGGCAACACTGTGACCTAGACTGACTTGCCAGATCCTCCAGGTAGAATCTTTTATGTTGAGACATCATTTATTTGGAAACAGTCTTAATTTACCTTTATTTGGGGCTTAATCCTGTGTCTAAGTATTTTATTCCCTTGATAAGTAACAGTGGCAATGTGTTACACACACCATATTAGACTGGATGAAATTTTGTTCTGTCAAGGAAACCTAGTCAAAATATAAGTTCTGTGACAGATTTCCAGGTCCTATTTTCTCACTTCAAACACTGGTCGCCATCCCTGCCCACCCTGGAACTGTTTATGGTCAGGTGAAGTGGACTTTGAGCAATGCAGTCTAGTGGGTGGCATCCCTGCCCATGGCAGCAGGGTTGGAACTAGATGATCTTTAAGGTCTCTTCCAGACCACACCATTCTGTGATTCCATGATTCTATGATTCCTGGCTGGGGAATTTCTCAGACAAGATGATTTTACTTTTTAGGGCTAGGATGCTGAGTGATGAACAAATTTGGCCTGGTGGCTCAAACTGGGAAGAAGATGCAGATATTCTGCTATGAATCACTCACATGTTGTGGAGAAGGAGATAGCTGGAGCAGCTGGACACTGAGGAACTAAAGATTTTTGTTAGCTTTTTGGGAATTCCATTTCAGCACTTGCTGAATAATCTTCTTCCTATCCGTGGAAAGCTGGTCCAGCAAACAGCTTGCCAAGTGGGGTGACAGGTTCTGGTATAAGAGAAACAGGGCTTTTAAACCAGCTATAGTGAGGTTACTCACACCAGTTCAGCAGCACTTTATTGAGGCAAACTCCTTCCATTAAGCCCACTCCCATCTGCTGTAAATATTAACTCAGTCCAAACCAGTCCCCTTTTCAGATCCAAATTCAACATAGCCTAAGGCAGCTAACAGGGAGAGAAGAGAAGAGAAGAGAAGAGAAGAGAAGAGAAGAGAAGAGAAGAGAAGAGAAGAGAAGAGAAGAGAAGAGAAGAGGAGTGCAGCCAGCAGAGTTGCACTGGGAGGAATGCGTAATGCAAGAAAAGGTAAAGGTCTTGTGAACTGCAGACTCAGATCCTGAGCTTCTAAGCTAGGAAAAGCCAGCTTAGAGGAAATGATAGCTTGAGGAAGGTATGGTAGAAGAAGGAGTAATCAACACCACCACCCAAGTGCTAGGACAATGGGACAGGTTGAGCCTCACCTGGCACAGCCCAATAAATCCCTCAGTCCCCTCCTGTCTCTGAGCTCCTTGCACTCAGCAAGGTTGGTCGGCATATGCACCTAAGGCCTCAGTTAAAATAAGAGACTGCGAGTGGAGCCAAGGTTCAAAGATGTGCATCAACTGAGTGTGTAGTAGCACTTTTTCTTCACAGAACACCACCTTCTCTTAGTTCAGCTGAGGTCTCAATGGTCTGAGACTCTTGCTTTGCTGTGCTACTGTGAATGAGTTGTATGAGGCAGCAGGGGAGAACTTCCAAGTTTTCTTAATTTTCAAACTCCAGAACTCTCTCTTCTGACCTTACGAGTAATTCCAGTAAGTCCCCGTCAGGTATTAAAACCATACTGCCAAGAAAAAGACCATTTCTGCCAGACCCACCTGCAATAGTGAAAATCCCACTGAACAATGGGTTTCATCCTATTTAATATTCCCTCTGTGTAAATGTCCTTCACTTCCTTTAGGAGACTGAATTTGCACATTCCCCTGGCAGGATTGCAGGGGGCATCACACAGCACAGGTGGTCTGAGCAGCACATATAGGTTGAACGCCAACACCAAGTGCCAACGCAAATACCCCAAAGCCCTGGATGAGGTTAGTGGGAGCAAAATCCAACTCCAGCTTTTGTGGTTACCATTTCAGTAAGACAGAGAGAGAGATAGAAAGGAAAGGGAGCGAGAAGGTTAGGGAGTGGGGGAGGGCTGGGAGCCTGCAGACTTCTGCTGCCACATGATTTTCCTGGTTGTTTTCACACTGCTGCTCTAAGAGACATGCACCAGTCCCATGTGATGGCTTATTTACGAAAGCATAGTTGTAAGGCTGTTTGCATCTCACATCAGCTTGGCAGCCCACCTGACCACGGGCTCCAGGGACACCCAGGGCATCCTCCCCATCTGCGCCATCAGGCCAGGGGGATGGGTGACCCATGATGGGAGGACGTTGCTCTTGACCTGGTGAGATGGTGAAGCAGAGAGGAGAAACATCTTTCCATTTCCAGACTGCTCTTTGCACCCCTTTGCCTGGCACTGTTAGGAGGCTCCAGAGGGTGCTGTCCCTTCTGCACTTTTATGAGGAGAAGAAGCTTTCTTTGAGATCTGTCTGTCTCACTCCTTTAAAGCACCCAGAAACAAGCTCACAGTCAAACTGACACAGCATACCATATCCCATATTTATCTTCAAATAGGTGCAGATTCTCTTTCCTTGAGTAGAGCTTTTTCTGGTACCATCATCCCAGAAGTCTCCTTTCACCCAAAGATCCACTCAATTAAAGAGGAAAATTCCTTATATAAATAACGTGGAGGAGGCTAAGGGAGAGAGTTCACAATGAATTAAACATGGTTGTTTCTTTGGAAATATAAGATTTGGCGTACTTTCAATTCACTTGTACAGAGAACCCCTAACTCCAGTAAAATTGTTCTTCTCAGTCAATGACATGAGCAAGAGAGATGCAGTGTGTGAGAAGAGAGTTTTTGAAGGCCAGAAATAAAACCTGAATTCACAGAGGCTGTGATGGGACAAGATTATGCTAAAGTAAGCCATATCTTTTAGGGGTGGCGTTTTTCTTACTCCATAGCATCCCTAGGAAAAACATCAATAGAGAAGTCATCACCTCATATGCTGCAAAAACCTCTCTGGTGATCTTTTCCAAAACCAAAGCTCCTATTAAGAAAGGATATCTGACATTTTAAAACTTTGATTTGGTCAAACCACCCAACATCATCCCTAGCTCCTCTTCCCGGACAACCAATTGTTGTTTTAAACTGCCCAAGACCCAAGACCGCTACCTCGCCACACAGATTACGTGTGGCTATGGCCATGCCTCTTTCCTTCATGCTCAGTGAATTGCTCCCATGAAGGGTTAATTCAACCAGGCCTTTTTACTCCAAGTTGTTTTCCAAGTAGCTGAGAGAATAGGTCTCTTGTTACAAACATGGCTTCTGGGCATTTGGTGATGCTTTCCCTTTTCTCTCTCTCTGTACCACAAAAGAAGCTTTTGTTCTCGTCTCTCTGTCTCATTCACTCTCCCCCACCCTGCTCTTGCTTCTTCCCTCCATTGGCTGCCAAGTGACTAAGGAATGGCAAAAAATGGCCATAGCTTGGTCATGGCAAATATTTCTTCACCTATTATCTGACAGAGACCTTGAGCATCTATGTGAAGGGCCCTCTGCCTTCCACTGGGCTTCTCTTAGAGATGGAGATGGGGAAAAATGAGTCAGACACAGCAGGACAGGCTATAAGTTGAATCAGCCCAACTTGCTATTGAAATATCATGTGAATTGAGTCACGGTGCCTGTTTCAGGAGAATCAACTGATAGGGACCCAGAACTGGCAGGAGTCAAGTGGCAGCTACAATTGGTCTAGACTTTTATGGGAACTCGGCATTTATTAAAAAACACATGGGAGGCACAAAAAAAGTCTCTTTCTTGCCTTCTCATTTACTGATTCAGTTGGTTGTAAGCTGGAGCTGACACTCTCTATTGGATGGGTTGTAGTGTCACATAGTTTCTCTGCACTGTTGCTATAAATCTTCTTGTGCGTGATCTCCTACCACAGAAAAGTTGTGGTAAATCCCCATGAACATCACGTCATCCCACACCCCATTGAAATTATACCTCAGGCATTCCCACAGCCATCCTTCCAGCTATAGTCTCCTTGCACATACTGCTTCGCTGAGTCACCTTACACGTACACAGATATGTAAAAGATCACATGATGCCAAAGTCACTGCAACTTCTACAATGGCCTTTATGTAACAGAAACAATTCCTCAGCCAAATTCCCACCTCCCTTCCTTCCACAGCATTTGGGTATATGCTTCACTGATACTGCGTTCTGCAACAAAATAAAATTCTTGAGTCTCACCTGATGCAAATCCTTCTGCCTTTCTGCTCACCTTCTTCTCTACTGACCCTCTTCACTCCTCTGATCACCCTTTGTCCTGAGTCCATCTCAGTCTGTGTCATGCTTTAGATGAACATGGCATATACTGCCTGTGTCTATCTGCCAAGTTTTCTGCACTCTTCTCCCATTCAGTGCCTTAACTATTTTGTAAGCTCCTTGAAACAATCATTAAATTTCAGCCTTAGCCACATCCCGCACACACACATACAAAGCTGCGGATGTAAGGCGTTATGCAGAGAATTTTTACTCCTGTAGACAAGGGGAATGGACTATAGATAAAAGGGCCATTATATTCCCACATTAGAAGGACTTCTTGTCTGGTGGATTTTAACCAAGCTGGTTAAAACATCATGAAAACGATGCACTGACCAACTCTTTATATTCGTATGGCTCTGCCCACAATAAGGATTTTTGCTTAGTCAACCATACTGTTTCAAAGCAGCGTGCAGCGCAGCTTTCACTGGAAAGCCTCAAGCTCATCCAATATGTAACAACAAAGGAATATATAATAATCCTTTTTCCTGCCTCCTGGCTTGGTAGCATCTAAATGAATCCCAGCATAGATGCAGAAATCTTTCCTGCAACCCCAGTTGTGCCCCACCAGTCCCACAGTAGCTCTGTCGTACAGGGTGCTTGCCAGGAGTGTGCAGTCAGCCTTGGTAAATAAACACTGATCATCTCCATCACAAAAGACAACCGGAGCACCCTGAGATGAAGAATTTTGCCCTTGTCAAAAAAATAAGTCCTTGGAAGATCCAGAAACTCATTAATTCAAATGTTGTGCATCTAATGCTGCAAATTTTAACCTCTCCACCAAGCAGTGCCCCTGATGAAGCAATGCATTGTTGGATACTCTTGAAATCCCCCACTGAGCAATGGTGAAACTTTAAGGAAAAGGATTTGCTTCTCCCTGCTTCAATTCTCCTTCACATGGTGGGATGCCACACTCCTGATGTGAAGACTACTGTAATCAAAGGCATTACACTGTCTAGAGAGCCCCATCAGGGTCATCTTTGCACCCTGTGGAGACCAAGAGGTCAGCTGTTGAAGTCCTTTAGGAAAAAAAGAATCTACCACCATCTCTTTCACAAACGAGAAGCCCAAGGATGGATTGTGGACTCTTACTTAGATAATTTTGGATGAATCAAGGAAAGAGAGGAGGGATAGCTGTATGTCTAAATAAAGCCAATGAGATCACATGTTCTGCCTTTTTATCTGCTTTTCTCTTTCTGCTTTTGGACAACAAAGCTTTCTTTGATACAGAAGAAGAGGGGGGTAGGGAGGGTGGGGGGAGGGGGTGCCAGAGTCACCCCAATGGCCCCCGGTCACTTATCCACGCTCCTTAATGCGATGTTCCCACTGACAGAGACAGAAAAAAACAGTGATCTCATGATTCCAGAAACGATTCACGCAAACAACCCTGGGAGATCAGGGGTGAAGGGGACAGGAAAGAGGGGTAAAGGATGAGTGAGGAAAAGCAAGAATGGGAGAGGAAAGGGTAGGAGTGATAGGGAGACTGGACATGGGAAGCAGGACCTTGGAGGACAACTGTGAATAGAGGTAGAAACTGAAGGTCAGAGTCCAAAAGAGGATGTGTAGAGGGATTGTGGAGAAAAGGAGAAGAAAGAGGAGCTTTGAGACCAAGGGTAACAGGACTGGCGGAAGAAGGTTAGGTGTGACACTGTATGGCAGGGCTGAGGGCAGGTTCAGGGATATGAGTTGATTGAGTTGTCTAAATGTGGGAAAAGGGAGGCTGGGCTCAGTGACAGCGTGGTGGGATGAGGAACAAGGGCTTGATATCAGGATGAGAAGCAAAGGAGGCAGAATTACCTATGGGATTAGGAGCAGAAGAGTTAAGACTTGCTGAAACTTGCTTCTTCTGCATACTGCTACACAAAACCAAGTCACCAAACTTGCCAAGAGAATAAACCTGGTCTCTCTCAGTCCCAGACCCAACAGAGGCCAGACAGATTTATTACCTGAGGCATTCAGCCATGTCCAAAGGAGGCAGTGGTGAAGCAGTGGGGCTGAAAACATGTAGCCTGGTTTGCACTTTGGTGGGGCAGATCTCGCTGAAGACCTCCACTCCTGCACAGAGGAGCACTATCTGTGTATTACACCTCACCTGCCAGCAGCCATTTCATTCAGCCTTCTTCCTTTCCTTCCCTCCCTCCATCCTTCCTTGCCAGCTTGCCACAGGGAGACAAGAGCTCAGCACAGCTGGCAGGAGATGCCACTTCTTCTTCATCCCTCCAGGGGTCCTGCCACCCCAGAGGCAACTTGTCCCTAATCAGTGAAGCAGCCACGGCACAGCAGGAGACATTTTAGACCATGGGACCCCTGATGGAGCTGGGACAAATAGTGGGATGAAAGACTGGGGAAACAACTAAAAGAAAAAGTGTCTCCCACAGCAAGCTGCCACGTCCATGTCTCACGCTCTCCCCAACACTGGCCTGTCCCAGGGGCTCAGCACATTTCCCCCCTCCTCTGTCTGCTCTGTGGCAGCTAATCAGTGACCCACTGACAGTCTCTGTCCATCACTCGTCTCTGCACGCAATGGGGTAATTAAACCCTGACCCTGGGCTCCTTTTATCCATTTCCTCTGTACAGTCACTCCCCGAAATGGCAGAGGGGAGGGCCTGCTGTGGAGGCTCCTGCCCCAGCTCTAATGAAGATGTAAAGCACAGAAAGGACTCGTGAACAGAAGGATGCTGAGGAGGCAGCCAAAGAGGTATTGAGTGGTACAAGGCTTCCCACATGATTGTGCTGAGCTCTGCTGACCCACATCCACCAAGCAAGGTGTTTGTAAACCTTCAATTTTTATTATCACGCCCACAGGTTGTCCAGCATCCTTTCCCCTGCCCAAGCATACCTACAGAAAACCATCACTCCTCTGCATGTCCTCAGGGCAGTGCTAGGTGTGGTGACCAGCTCAGATCTAGCCAAAAAAAAAAGCTTCCCAGAAGCCTCAATCCAGCCCTGGGCTTGCTCACCCACAAGATCAACGCAAAGCTTCTGCCCTCCCTGGTGTGAGGAGGGACTAAGCCCAATGCTTCAGGCCTGACACAGGGCTTTCCTCATTAAACACCTGCAGAAGGGCAGAGGGAGGTCTCAGTGATGGGGTGAATCCATGGAGCACAGTGGATGGATGCAGGAGCTGGCTGGGGCAAGGTGATGTTGCTCTTGTCTGCGGAGAAGGACAATGGAAGATACACCCAGTGACAGGCAGGAGTCACAAAGTGCCAGGAAGTTCTTTTTTAAAAAACTTTTTTCCTCTTTCTGCTTTCTGGCACTCTGCAAAATTTATTACACAGATTGATAAATGGCCAGAAATGATGCCGAGCACTCCAGACTCTGCTTCCTCCTCCTTACCCTGAGTGGGGAAGCTGCCTCCCTCCCACGCATGAGCAAGAAGGGCTGGGGCCACCCGGGGAAGAGCATGACGGGTAAAGCAGTGCCCCCAAACAATTAAGCACTGTCCCAGGCACTGCACACCCTTGTCCTGGGAACAAAAGAGTCACACACAAGAGACCTGACTGTGAAGCCTCCATCCGCTTTCATCACTGACCCCCAGGGCAGTCAGGGCACAAGGTCAGCCCACTTAAACTCCAAACTCGGCCAGAAATAGAGCTTGGAAGTGGGCAAGGGTGGCCAACTGCAGGGGTCCCCAACCATTTGAGGGGTTCTTTGACTGAGCCGTTTCATTTCATCAAAGACACTTTTTTTTCTGGAAGGAAAATGGAGAGCAGTGGGTGTGAAAGGAGTAAGGGGGAGGCAGGGTGTTCACCATGAATTATGACCACTCTCAACAACAGTCTTTTACACTGCAGAGGTGAGGAGAGGATGGGGTAATTGGGCATGTTAGACCCATGCATAATGAGGGCAAGTCTCTGCCCGTTTCCCACCCCTCACTCTGCTACTGCTCATGAGTTGTAGTCCCCCAGATGCCCCGTCGCTATTCTCCTGTGGAGCTCAACATCCCAAGGACTCATCCCCAGGACCACAAGCTTTGATAGCGCCTTGCCAGACCTGTAGTGCCCCTGGGCTGCGCAATAGCGAGTGGTCATGCCCCTGGAATGGAAGGGCTGAAAGTTGCCTTACAAATAAAAAATGATCAGCCAAGCCAGGGCTCATCCTTTCCACCTGCAGGGTCTCACAAAACCCACTAGGCTTTAAGGTTTTCCAGGTTGCAAGTACTGATGTAATGCTTTCATAGAGGTAACAGCTGCACCAGATGCCCCTGAGACCTATCTCCTTGGCTGGGAGAAATAATCTGTGGGGACAAAGTCCAGGGCCACTGAAACGTTAGGTGCACGTGGAAATGCAGTCTGCCACAGAGCATTGTCCATTTCACCCAACTTCCCTCTGGATAAACCTCGGAGAATTCTAAGTGCAGGAAATTTCAGAGGAAGGACCATTAAAACACCCAGTGAAAGCAGTCCCCTATTGCACCCCAGTAGGGCCATGTCCCACCCGCTCCATGTAGAGGCTGCTGCAAGTGCTTGGAGCACCCAGCAGGAGTGGGGTAGGGATAGAGCAGGCAGGCTGTGCAGTGGTGGGCAGGGAATACAATCCCCACACTTACTCACTGGAAGTTCCCCCCAAAACAGACAACATGGCTCAAGGCACAGCAATCAAAGAGGATGTTAGTTCAGAGTTAGTTGTGTTGACACTGAAAACAGTAGCAGAAAAGCAGCCAGAAACATGAGATTCAGTACAGCCCCAGTACACAGAAGTACGTCTGAGTGCCAAGAAGCTAACCAGTCATGCAACGTGTGATCTGCTTGCAGACTCCTTATTACACGTGATGAAAGACAAGCAGAAGGGAGTTTTGACTCTCAGAGTCAAACTTTTCATGGATTGTGTACTTGGGGATAGAAAAATCTCTGTATGTGCAAACTAAGCCCTCTTGACTGAAGCCATAGTGGTAGACTGTAAGCAGTGAGCCCAATTTTCAAGAGAAAGCGGCATTTCAAATTTTTGATACAATTAATCAGACCTATTCTTGAAAATGAACAGCTTCCTGGGATTTTTTTTTAAATGTTGGCTAGCCTTACTTTTTTGAATTTTAGGTAACCATTTTCATCAGCAATTCATTACTTTTCCCCTTGGGAAAATCCAGCGGCTGGATTTCTACTACTGAGACAGACATGGCTTCAGGGCACATGCAGATTCATTCTCCATCTCACACAGAGAGAATCCAATCGATCTTGGACACTTTAGGGCGGCTGTGCACAAAAGGCAGGGTCAGTCAGCACACGCATACAAAGGCCGATGCTTCGGGGACATACTGAAGGACATGCACAACTTGTACACTTCACTGGAGCAGCACAAAACAAGGCTCATCAGACCTACAGGTTTTGGCCTTGTCAGTGTCAGCAGGTCTAGTTTTTCACCTCGGGCCAGTTCTGCTTACTGTCTTTCTTTTTAATGGCAGGAGCTGCCAGCAAAGGAAACATTCACTGCTTGTTCATTTCCCTTGCAACTCTAGTAGCAGAAGTGGACAGCACAAGAAATGAGGTACACTAACTTCTTTTAACCAGTCTGCTACCCAGCCATGCACAAGGCCCTTAGGCGCAAGCAAATGATTCACGTTATGCAGGCGTTCTCCTATGAGTGTTAAAAACCTCTTCTTTCCCCCAGGAGAAATATCCCACCTCTGCAAACCCTGAATCCAGGCCCCCTCCTGCAGCAGCAGTTCCGGGCACTGACCACAGGGTGGCGCTCGCCCACTTGGAAACGGAGCCCGGCCGGGGGCGACCCTGCAAAGCCCACGGGGGACAGCGCGGGGACAGCGCGGGACACGCGGCCCCCGCTGCACGAGCAGTCCTGCCAGGCCGTGGGACGGACAGCAGGCTCGAGTTCTGCCTGTGTGACATTTGCTTAATTAGCTGTATTAGCTGTCAGCTTCGGGGAGGGTTGTGCAGGGTGACCTCTTCGCTTGTGTTGCAGGGTCACTCTCAGGACGACAGCATCGCAGAATCTGTCCAGCTAAATTGCCACTGTCTCTGGGGATGGATATTCCACCACCTCTCTGGGCTGATGTAACAGTGCTTACCCACCCTAATAGTGATTTTTTCCCCTTTTGTTGCACTGTAACTCCATCCTGCAACTTGCAACCCCTTCCTCTTGTCTTTAGCTGTGCAAAAACCCTCAGAAGAACCTGGCTCTGTCTTCTTCGTATCACCTTCAGCCACCATCAAGTGTTGCTCCACTGCTGAGCCCCAGCAAGCTCTTTGTGCAGAGATCAGGGTCTGGCTTACCAGTTCTGGAGCTTCACTGTCAGTAAAACTCCTGTCAGTGGCCAGGGTCAGGATGTCAATCTCTTTTCTTCAGAGAGCTCCCACCTGAAGGACTGCATTTCTCATTCAGCTTCCCTTCATAAATAAATCACATCTTAGACCCAGGACTTCAAAATGATTATTAACAACACACTCTTGCCCTTGTAGTCCAGCATTGTGGGTGGCTTCAGTCAGCGTTTTGATGTATGCAGACAAGAGGCTCAAGGGGCTGCACACTGCAAACACTGAGCACCCTCTCAGCCAGCGAGGGAGGTCATCATCATGGGCCAGTCCTTGTTCCTAGTCACGGAGGAGTTTTCAGTTCAAAGAGTACAATGGTGGGGGGTTTTTTTGATCTGCGTCAGTAAGTCAGGTTTGGCAGCCTCGAAATTGCTCAGAAGCCAGGAGCAGCTGGAAAAGATGACACATAATGCAACAAGGCGACCACATTTCTCTGGGAAATCAAAGCATTCTCCCAGTGATGATGCTGTCATGATGGAGGCAGGAAAACCATTTGAACACCCCAACCACTGCCCCCACATGCATCGCAGAGGAGAAGAACGCATGGAAGCCTGGTGCTCCTGCCGCACACATGGCAGTGCAGTGGTTTTGCACACAGCTGTGCTGACTGGCTTGCACAGGCGATGGCATCCAGTGCTTCCTCAGGTCACTGCTGGCCTGCCAGCATTAGGGGTGATTGTGCCAACCAGTTTCACAGAATCACTGAATCAATTAGGTTAGAAAAGATCTCTGAGATCATGGTCCGACCTACGACCAAACACCACGTAAACCAGACCATGGCCCTGAGTGCCACATCCAGTCTTTCTTTAAACACCTCCAGGGACAGTGACGCTACCACCTCCCTGGCAGCCCGTTCCAATGTCAAATCACCCTTTGTGTGAAATTCCTCCTAATGTCGAAACTGAACCTCCCCTGGTGCAGCTTAAGGCTATGTCCTCTTGTCCTGTTGCTGGTTGCCTGGGAGAAGAGACTGACCACCACCTGGGTTCACCCTCCTTTCAGGGGGTTGTAGAGAGGGAACAGGCCACCTCTGAGCATCTTTTTCTCCAGCCTAACCAAGCCCCACTCCCTCAGCTGATCCTCATAGGACTTGTGCTCCAGACCCTTCCCCAGCTCCATTGCTCTTCTCTGGGCACACCCCAACACCTCAATGTCCTCCTTGTAGTGAGGGGCCCAGAATTGAACACAGGATTCAAGGCAGGGCATCACCAGTGCTGCATACATGGGGATCACGGAATGAACTAGGTTGGAAAAGACCTTTGAGATTATCAAGTCCAACCTATGACCTAACACCTCCCCACCAACTAAACCATGGCACTCAGTGCCTTGTCCAGTCTTTTTTTAAACACGTCCATGGACAGTGACTCCACCACCTCTCTGGGCAGACAATTCCAGTGCCCAATCACTCTTTTGGTGCAGAATTTTTTCCTGACGTCTAACCTAAACTTCACCTGGCGCAGCTTAAGACTGTGTCCCAATGATGATCCCTTCCCTGGTCCTGCTGGATACACTATTTCTGGTAGAGACCAGGGTGCCTCTGGCATTTTTGGCCACCTGGGCACACGCTGGCTCATGTTCAGCCAGCTTTGACCAGCTCCCCCAGGACCTTTTTTGCTGGGCCACGTCCCAGCCACTCTTCCCCGAAGCCTGCAGCGCTGCATGGGGCTGTTGTGACCGAAGTGTAGGACCCGGCACTCGGCCTTGTTGAACCTCAAAGCTCTCTGCGTCCCTGCTGCCACCGGAATCAGCAGTCCGGGCCGCGTTCGCACGCACACACGTCCGCGCCCGGCCGGTGCCGGGTGTTCCTGTGGGGCCCGTCCCCCTCCGCAGCGACAGCNTCTGCCCGCGGCCCCTGCCCGGCCCCGCGCTCGGGGGGCGCGGCACGGGGGGCTGCCCGCGGAGCCCTGGTGCCACAGGGTCGGGTGTGATGGGGGCGACCACCGGCATGGCGTCACCGTGCCTTCGGTGCTGCCAAAGGGTGAACGGAGCCCCAGCGTGCCAGCTAATTGCTGCCCGAGAATAAATGGAAACGGGGTTTGTGCATGGGGAAATAATGAGGCTTTCGGTGAAAAGCTTAAACACGGCCTCCCGAGGCAGGTGGTGAACGTCCAAAAGTGACGTGACGTGCTGTGAAGTCAAGAACATGGAGTTGGGTGCTGCATGTCGGGGATAAAACTGAGTATCTTTGGCAGCCGTGCTGCAGGTCGGGCGTGGGAAGAAGGGACCGCGTTTTGTTCTGGGCTTTGGAAATGCTGCACGTGTGTCCGTCTCGGCTTTGGAACATGCAGCAGGCAAACTCGAGGGCTTTCTCGTGTCGCATGCGGAGCAGAGAGCCAGGGACGCTTGACACGTTTTCCTTCTTTGATACAAGAGCAGAGACCACAGTGTGGCATTCCAAAAAAGAAAAAGGAGATTGATAAGGGTGACAGGTTTGTTCTCTGTGTTTTTCTATTGTAATCATTCATTTACTTGGTTTATTCTGTTCTTTCTTCCCAAGGAGTTTGAAATAAGCAGCTTCAGACAAACGGACGCCACTTAACCAAAACAATGTTTGCAGATTTGGACTATGATATTGAGGAAGATAAGCTGTGAGTATTTCACTTGTCTTTTCCTGGTGTTTCTAACAATAGAAGTAGGCTTTGCAGCCAAGACCTAATGAGAGTTGATAAATTTACTTGTGCCTGACACTCTGTGCTGAACATCTGACTTCCTGTTCATTGCTTATTTCTTATTCCCTCTGGAGGCTGGGGATGAGGCATTGCTGTGCTGGTGAGCAAAGGAGGATGTCTTGCTCTGCAGTGTTATGAAGTGACTGCCCTGCGTTTAACATAGAACACTTGATTTGCATCACATTTATGCTGTGCAAGTTGTCCTCTCGCTCCAGCACTAAGTGCAGATGAAAAACTCCAAAGTGTGATAGTGTTTCTTCAGTGCCTAGCGACAGATGAGGGTGTCCCTTCCACCTCTAATTCTTGTATGCAATCCCAAGAAAAAGATAGCACAGAACATCTCCCCACTGGCCTGTGCTGATAGGCTCTGTGGCAGAGGTGAAAGAGTGAATTCAGATGTGCAGTGCCCATGATTTTTTCCATTTGTAGTGTCTCAGACACCAGAGTTGCTTCATACACAGGAAGCTCTGCCTACATGTTCAGTTATTCCTTTCTCTTTGTAGGGGTATCCCCACTGTACCTGGGACAGTGACCCTGAAGAAGGACGCTCAGAACCTGATTGGGATCAGCATTGGGGGAGGAGCACAGTACTGCCCCTGTCTCTACATTGTCCAGGTGGGCACCTGGGGAAGAAAAATAAAACACCTTTTTAAAGCAGTGTTGGCCTGAGAGATGGGAAGTGTGGAGAGAGAGCCTTATGGTGTTTGTTTTTCTCAAAGTGGGAGAAGACATCTCACTTCCCAGTGAAAAGATTTCCTTACTCTAGTACCTAGTAGGTATGGAAGAATTAAATTAAGACTTCTGGAATTATCCTTCTCCTTGGAGAGCATGTTAGAATTCACAGGGCAACAATGTGACACTCTCAACATGATGAAATCCTGTGCTTGAGGAGACACATCCTAGGGGCAAAAACGTCCTGAGAGCACAAGATGATCAGCCCACCTCTTGGTCTGGAAAGAGGGAAAACTGCAGCTTCACCATGGGCAAAGTAAAAGTGAATTAAATAGGAGGAGTGCAGTTGTTTGGTTTGTGCTCTTAGCTCTGCATTTACCTGCCTCCTGATTCCAGACTGCCTGTGCTCTGTCTTAGGTGTTTGATAACACTCCAGCAGCCTTAGACGGCACCGTGGCCGCTGGGGATGAAATCACGGGAGTCAACGGGAAGTCCGTCAAAGGGAAGACCAAAGTGGAGGTGGCCAAGATGATACAGATGGTAAAGGTGAGAGGTAGGAGGGGGCCACTGGAGCTTCTGGGTCGCAGTTGGCAGCTTATTGTCCTTGGGTAAAGGGAGCCAGTGCTGCCTGCTTCCAGCACAGCAGTTTTGGGTTTGCTCTCTCTGCAGGGAGAAGTGACAATACACTACAATAAGCTTCAGGCTGACCCAAAGCAGGGCAAGTCTTTGGATATCGGTAAGACTGGTTTCTTTCTCCCTAGAGTGTTAAAATGATGTGGAGAGGTGAAAGATTGGTCCCAGCTAAAATCAAAGTAAAATTCTGTTTCATTTCTTGCTCTTAACTCAGTTGTTTTCAAATGGATACTGTCAAAGAGGTTTAAAAAAAATCATTCCCTGGCTTCTTGAAATAGTCTTGAAAGTTAAATCAAGACTTAACTCTTGTTGTGGGAGGCTTGTTTTTCTATGCTGTGTTTAGCGTGGATGGTGAATGTCAACTACATAATAATTTAATTAATTTATTTTTAATACATGTAAGTTATGCTGACCTGTTTTTAGATGTACACAGAAGTGTGTCAGTTGAAAGGCATTGGTGATGATTTCTGAGCTTGGAGAACAGTGATGAAATACCTATCTACACTGAGTTTTCTACAAACATAGATTTTATGGGAGAGAGGGGAGCCTTTACTGCTAAAACAAAGTGTCTGGTTTTGAACTAAGCCTACATAGCTGTCTCCTTTATATGGTCTGCCTTTCTCACTTTCTGCAGAAAGTATCCATTCTCTTTGCTCTCATTTCTTTTCGTGGTGATTATGGTGCTAATAAATTGACAGGAGTTCTGGAAAATCGTGAATAGTGAGATGGATTTCTGGGAAGACAGAAGTGTCATGAGAACACGGTATTTTCCAGAACACTGTGGCTTCAGCTGAGTTCTTGGGACCTGCAGGCAAGTCTGCCTGTAAATAAAGGTGACTGAGTCATCTGGTTCCAAAGAGGGCATAGATTTCTCTAGTAATTTGCAAGGTACGACCACCAAAGACAGAAATTCCATCAAGTGGTGACGAAAGGGTTTAACTAGGATTCAAAAGGTAAAAGTAAGGAAGGGGACACCACTGAGCATTAAGTCCTGATTGTCTTTCAGCCTCATCTCCTGACTTCAGCTGAAGTAATACAGCAGATAGCATAAGCAAAGTTTGGTTCCAAATATCAAGATAGGTAGCTTATAGCAAAGTGATTGATTGGGACAGTCTTCCAAAAGAGTTGCTGGAGCTCTATTGATTGAAGTATTTAGGATGTGAGAGCAGAACAGATAGGCAAGTTAGAAGATGTGTTATGCATGGCTGGACCAGAGTGCTCTGTTTCTATGATATTCTCTTTCTGCATGCTGCCTCAATACTGAGTTAAGTGCAGTTCATCCAGTGCCTGGAAAACCAGTGAAACGTGCTGGTGAGCTTTTCATGACCGTGGAAGTGACCCTGATGCTGGTTTGTCACTCTGTTTTGGCCTTTAGTGCTGAAGAAGGTAAAGCACCGGCTGGTAGAGAACATGAGCTCGGGGACAGCAGATGCCCTGGGGTTAAGCCGAGCCATACTTTGCAACGGTAAGTATTGTCCAGGAGGACATTTTCCCAATGGAACACTTACTCTCCTGTGTTTGCCTACTTTTATTCTTGCTTGCATGGTCCACATTCTTTCTTTCTGCCCTGCCTCGCTGTTGTGATTGTCTCTGCCCTTCCTGAGTGATACAGCCTGTCCTTGTTGCCATTTAAATGTTATCTCAGGTCAGATTAATTTAAAGCAGGGACCAACTTAGTGAATGTCAATAAGTGGTGACCCCACACTATAAAATAAGTTTACAGTCATTTTAAAAGCTTCCTATGTTGTATCACAGGACAGGCATTCAGGGTGAGGGAAATTTGAAGCAAATATATGAAACTGGTATTTTTCCACCCAGTCAGGTCTTAACCATGTCCTGAATGTGACTGTTGTAATTCTGTATTCTAATTCTTGTTTCTATTTAGATGGACTAGTGAAGAGATTAGAGGAGCTGGAGAGGACTGCCAGTCTATACAAAGGTAAACTGGTAAACTTGGTATTCCATCAGACACCAGATGGGAGAGAAGGATGCCTCCATTATGTTTCAGTGAAGTGACTTAAATGTTTTTTCTGGCTTCCATCACAGGCTTGACAGAGCACACCAAGAGTCTTCTCAGGGCTTTCTTTGAGCTATCTCAGACACACAGAGGTAAAGAATCTTCAGCAAATCTTTGACCTCCAGTTTCAGGAGTTTTTGTCAGTACTTAGATGTGTGATTCCTTCACTCAAAGAAAACTAAGGGTTGCAGAAATGAGCTGGGAAGGGCTGCTGTCCTGCATTACTGTCGTGGTGCTAACACAGGCCCTATCTTTCACATGAGACATTGGGGAAATGCCCTGCCAAACTCTGGTCTTTAGGGATTATGTAGCATCAACCCCCAGCTAATTGTAAGGTTATGGGAGGGGCTTCTAATATCAGAGACAAGATTTTTCTCAGGGTTCACCTCTTTATTCGTCTGTCCGTATTTATTCTGCTCATGCAGCATTTGGAGATGTTTTCTCTGTCATTGGTGTACGGGAACCGCAACCAGCTGCCAGTGAAGCCTTTGTGAAATTTGCTGATGCCCATCGCAACATCGAGAAGTTTGGGATTCACCTTCTGAAAACAATTAAGCCAGTAAGGAATTTAACCATAGGAGTACAGGGTCTGGAGAAAAGGGGAATCTAGAAAGGCCTGTCTTAAAGGTGTGGTCTTAGAAGTTCATTCATTGTGGGAAGAATGATCCTTGTCTGCTTTCCTTCGAGGACTTCTCTTCATAATGAAAAGAACCTGAGCAGTAGCATAATGAATATATCAATCTTGTCCCTATGACTTCTGCACATGAGTATATTACTCTCCTTTTCTTTTGGGGATGAGGGAGTAGTCTGATCAGTGTAGCACCTGGTATTGGTACCCATAACTGCATTATGTCACCAAAAGAGTTTAGATAAGCAGCCCAGGAACAGTGTAAAGATTTCAGTCAATATACTTGAGTGAGAGTCTCCAGGGCCACTTAGTTTAGCAAAGAGAGAATTAAGTGTTGATTTGGGCACCACTTTCAGTGCCGTGTTGGATGGACGATGCTGGGTCATGAAACTTTGAATTGGGGAGAGCTGTTTCTAGGACCAGCTGGAAATAAAATGAGTCAAAAGCAGATGAATCCAGGGTAGAAGTGAGGCAAGCATTTCTAACTGGAACCACTTGCCAGTGACAGTAATGGAGGCTCTAACCATTCAGAGTCATGATCAAACATTTTCTTTCAAATCTGCTGTAGTTCAAAAAAGAGTTAACTCGAGGCAGCTTCATGACCTGTGCTGGGTAGAAGGTTGCACTTGAATCGCAGCCTTGCTTTTTGGTCTTAATTCAGCAGCAGGGTGTTTCCCTTGCAGATGCTCACTGACTTGAATACGTATCTGAATAAGGCCATTCCTGACACAAGGCTGACTATCAAAAAATACCTGGATGTCAAGTTTGAATATTTGGTGAGCTGCTTGCCTTTTTTTTTTTTTTCTCTAAGTGCTGGTTGAAATTAAGTTTCATAGAATCATCCTGAAAGTCACATGTAGCCTGTATGATCACATATCCATCCTTCCACAATCCATGAGAGAATGCACTATTTTTTCCAGTTCTTTGTTTACTGCCGGATTACTCAGATTCAGACACCTGCTTTTAACCTAACACTTTTCACTGGTAAGAAATATCTCACAGAACCCACATGACTTATTTTCCACATTATTAAAATTTCTTCCTGATTTATTTCTAAAGAGTTCCTCTGCAACTTAGGCTCTTGAACTCCTCTAAAGAGCTCCCCAGTCCTTATTTTTCAGGACACTCTGTCTTTAGCCAAAGTAAGCAATTGTCAAGCATATTTGCTTTAATTTAGACCTTGCCATTTTTTTAACTCCTTCATTCCACTCACCGCTTGTTTTCTACCCAGAAAGGGTAAGGTTGCTAAGTGCACCTGTTCTGTAACTGTAGGAATCTATTTCCTTTTACCCACTGAGAGAAGTATTTGGAACTGCAGCCCTAAGGCAAGGCAGTATGGCAGCATCTCTTCCTACATCAGTCCTTCCTGAAATTAATCTTTTTCTTTTCCTCTTTATTTATTCTCATCTCATACTTTTCGTCTACTGTCTTTTCCCAAAGAATAGATGAACACAGGATTTTTCCCACTGTGCTTTCTTCAGTCTCTACCACTGAAGGAAGGCTTGGAATGGTACAACCTCATGGGTATGGGTGATGATGAAGTCGTTTCTAATTTTTAATATTTCCTTCTTGTTTTGCTTTTTTTTTTTTAATAATTATCTTTCATTCTGCAAAGTCTTACTGCCTGAAAGTCAAAGAGATGGATGATGAAGAGTACAGCTGCATTGTGAGTATCAGTACAATTGGAAAAGCACTCCTATGCCTGTCAATAGCCAAACTAGTGAATGCATCCTAAGGAACTACATACATTTGTTCTTAATGTATTAGAAATAGGGGATCCTTAAATGCTACCTGGGAAGCGCTGCAGCTTGTTTGCTCAGTGGTTGCCTTTCTCAGTGTTTAAGTACTATTAGGTTATGTAAGGAGGATTAAGGTGTTATCTTCACAGATTCCATTTGTGTGTAGTGTACAGCTTATCATTAATTCTAGACTTGTTTCTGAGAAGTGGAGATTTAGCTTCTCTGCAGCAAAATGCATGTGAAACTGCATTTATAAGCGAAGAAAATTGATTAAAGGATCTCTCTTTAACAATAGGGGGCTTATAGTTTAGAGTTTTAGGACTTTAATCCTTAACAGCTCTGTTTAAAATAGCTGAAGATGTCCCATAAATTCCAGTTTCTCTGCATAAAAGTAACATCTTTTTTTATCCTAGGTATCAAACTCAGAGCAGGCAATTGATTTTTTGGAATGCCTAGTTCCCAAGTGCCAGGAAGGAATCAAGCTCCTAACACAAGCTTTCATTATATGTTTCCTTCTAAATGGGAAGGAATGAATCCCAGTCTTGCCCAGCAGAGTGACCTCTTTGGGTTTTGGCACCTGCAGCGTGCGTTAGCGAGCTGTGGTCCATAGCACAGATTGTTACATGTGTTGCGTTTACAGGTGCAAGGGAAGGATGCTTCGTGGCTGACAGGCCTAACCCCTTTCCAGACTGTTTTACAGGACAATGTATAGGTCCCTTCCTGCTGGTTTCCAGCATTGTGTCCGAGTGGTTGTAGATACCACAAGGTTCCCTGCGTAGATACGGATTTCATTATGCAATCCATACAGGGCAAACCTTGCAGAGGAGGGCAGAATTTTTTGTGCGCTTAATATAAACTTGCTTGTTCTTAGTGCCTGTCTTACTAGTCCAGGTAAGAAGCCACGCCACCTCTCCATGCTGAGCTGAAAGGTGCCTGTCCTTTTGTATTTGCTTAGTAGTGGTGCTTTTCTTTACCGTGGTTGGTGTGTGTTTGGCCTTCAGAGTGGCCCCATTGACTGCCGGTTTTTGAGATGGCTCAGTGTTCCTCATGGC
Organism: Platysteira castanea; assembly: GCA_013397175.1. Classification (NCBI taxonomy): domain Eukaryota; kingdom Metazoa; phylum Chordata; class Aves; order Passeriformes; genus Platysteira; species Platysteira castanea. The sequence continues at coordinate 52,274 of VYXC01004221.1, read as the reverse complement.
TGCTGCTCCTGACAGCAGTCCCCGTGAGCCTGAGAGATCTGTAATAACCCAAGGTCACTGTGAGTCCACACTGGTAGGCAGACTGTGTGTACAAGCACTGCTGTGGGAGTCTCTAAAACGGTGCCATGTTTTTGGCAGGCTCTGGGTGAGCCCCTCTACCGGGTCAGCACTGGGAACTACGAGTACCGCCTCATCCTGCGCTGCCGTCAGGAGGCTCGCACGCGCTTTGCCAAGATGAGGAAGGACGTGCTAGAGAAAATAGAGCTCCTGGACCAGAAACATGGTGAGTGCCACTGCTGAGTTCAGCAGACATGGCTTTGCCCTTTGTGTTCTTCATTTGTCTCAGCTCAGAAGACAGCTCAGTTCTTCTTTGCTGAAGAGCTCCTTTGTGGCTGTGCCCGAGACATCAGCCCTGAGGGGCCAAAAGGGATTAATGTGTAGGAGATTGTATCTAATGCTGGTAAGGGAGGCCTGATCACAGCCTTCACACTGTTTGGGAAGGGAATTTTCACACTTTTTTCCCCCCACGTGTCTCCACTACAGTGCAGGACATTGTGTTCCAGCTCCAGCGTTTTGTCTCCACAATGTCCAAGTACTACGATGACTGCTATGCCGTGCTCCGGGATGCGGATGTCTTTCCCATCGAGGTGGACCTTGCCCGCACCACTCTCAGCTACGGGCAGAAGGACACGTACACAGATGGGGCAGAAGAAGAAGGAGAAAGCGAGAGAGAGGGTAGTGGGAAGGAGGATGCAAATGGAGAGAAGCTCATTGATGATGCCTGAGTGTGCCGGCATGGCCAGAGGAAGGACTTTGCAGACTGTTAGGAAAATACGTATTTCACATGGCGATTCATCCTCCGTGATTTCTGTATGTCCAGCCTGGGATTCCTCCTCTGCTTTGGATGGGGGTAGCTGGTTGGATTGGGACCAACCTCTGCTTTCCTCTCTTTTCCTTTGCTTGTTTGCCTGGATATTCTTTTTGCCCCTAGAGACTTCTGTTACCCAGCCTGGGTACTGAGGTGTGGGGAGGAAAAGCCACTCCCACACTGCCATGTGCCCCTGTGCAGACAGGACTCTGCTGCCCACATGGGCAGCACCGCTCCCCTGTGGCACGTGGAAGCTGGTTAAGGGTTTGGAGGTGATTACAAATGGTGAGAACAGCCCCCTTCCATCCTCCCCTTGTGCTGTGGGAAAGTGGTAGCATCACTGCTTGCTGTCTTCAAGCTCCTTCTGAGGATCCACCTTAGAACCATGATGGGAAGACCCCATCTTTAAACTAGAAAGGAGACACAAAGCCTTGTGGAGAGAGGAAGACATGCTCTTTAGGCCGAGGCTTTGGTTTTTTTTTAGTGTAAAGAATGACTAGAGTCTCTCCTCTCTGCACAGCTATTTTGTGCTGCCTCTGGGCCAGCCAGCAGCAGTAGCTATCCTCCCATTCCCTAGCACAAGGGAAGGGGGAAAAGGAAAGCTGAGGTAAGCGAGACTGCTTCTTTCCTCCTTGCTTTTCTCTTCCCCTCCCTCCATCCCTGTGAGCCAATCCCAGATGCAGATGGCACTTTGTTAGTGGGCAGCACAACTGCCAGGAGGGGTGTGCTTCTTGGGGCAGAGGTTTTGACTTCTCTGTCATTACATTCTAGTGGTCGTGGGAAAAGTTATTTAAGGGCATTAATTTGTGATTTTTTTTTTTTTTTAATTTGTGTTTCTATTTGATTGTTTTTGGAGCTTCTTCGTCTTCATGGGTGCCTGAAAAAAAGCCATCCATGGTCAAGCTGCTCTGGAGAATTTAAACAGACTCTGATATAGTGACTATTGTCTGTAATAAAGAAATATGTGACATTTCATTTCGTGTCCTTCATGCCTTTCCTATAAGAGATTTGTTTGCTTATCTTCCATTGGTTTCAAGCTTAAGTTATAATGCTGGGAAGATGGGTGTCATGTCCTGGCCATTTTTTTCTTCTTATACTGGTGCTTAATCTCTATACCAAGCTGTGGTGGTCAGTGCAGCACAGATTTCCAGAGGAAGGGGGTTGTAAACCCCCTTGCAAGGGCAGTCACCCAGTAATACCAGCTTCTCTGCATCTTAGCTTCCCAGGGAACACCAGCCTTTTCAAGGCTACCAGGTGCCTCAGTCCTGCCAAGGTGGCATCCCTGTGCCCCTTCAGGGCCAGCTTCTCCACACAGCTCAGCTGTTGCATCACAAGCTTCGGCTGATGCTTAAGTCCCTGATCCTCTTTCAGAGCTGTTTGTTGTGCCAAAACACGGAGCAGTTGAGAGGAACTGAAAACCCTTCAGCGGAGCCTGCCTGGAAGCCAGCAAGGAAGATGTAGGGCAGCATGGCTGGGTTTTTTAGGAAGAGGTCTGGGAATCTTGCAGCACTGTCTGTAGCGAGATCTCATACCCTAAGGGCTTCTGTTTGCTTTTGTGAAAAAAATTGGAGAGTGGGAGGCTCGGTGGGAAATGTTGACTTGTGACAAGGAAACAGAGGGGACCTTGTTCTAGTGACCTGTGTGGCTGACAAGGGCAGTTGTTTTCATGCTGTGGACCTTGGTCCTCTGGGAAGTTGTGAGCTCCTTCTTGGAGGGCATACTAGTGAATAAGGGAAACCCAGCCTGGGGTTACTGGGGAAAGAGCTGCAGAGCAACTTGGTTGAGCAGAAAGAGCAATCTTACCTTTAATTTGTGATTTTTTTTTTTTGAGAGCACTGGATGAGTGCCTGCAGGGCCCCAGCACCCTTGCTGCTGCTCATTCTCCCAGAGCTTTGCATCTGGGATTTTTTATGGGGGTTAGTCTCGTTTGGGATGTTTCTAAGTGAGTTTGAGTGGGAAAAAGCCCAAAGTCACTACTATGACTAGCTTAAAATCAGATCTAACTGTGGAGTTACAGACAGAGGTGGGACAGAGTACAGCCTCATGGGGTTTACCTTTTCCTGTCCAATTTCTCGTTCTTCTGTCTCTTCGTAAACTGACATTCTTCAACAGCTTTATTTTGGTCATCATTTACTGCTGTTTTTGTTAGGCAGCATCTAGAATGAAACCCTTTCCTTCATGTCCCCACTCCCCTGCTGTGTTTAAATGGCTTTATAGGTCCTGCAGGCTTTGCCAACTACCCACTAATTTGTAGTCAGTCTGGTCTGGAATGAAACACATCTTTTGGTGGCCCCATGAGCAGCCTTCCCTGTAGCCCTCTGCTTAGTTTTTGATCCCTTGTTATAGTCACAGGTTCCCCCAGGGTCTCTGAGGTGAAGCAGTTCAGGAAACCGGAAGAAAGAGCTTTGGCCAGGGGTGTTTATAAAAGATCCAGTCCTAAAGCAGATTAGAAGTGGTTTAAGCATGCCAGGGAAGGTTGTCCTTTCTGAATCTAGAAATCCACCGCTGCAGCAGGGGGTGAGGGGGTCATGCCTGCCTTACCACGTGCTCCAATGCTCTCGTTAGTGGCACTCAGGGACTGGGGCTTGTCCTTCTGCCTTACCTTTGATTCCTTTATGTAAGGAGGTTTTCTCTATCTAAGAGGAAAACACAGGCACGTCTGGTGCCATTCCTGCTCAGTGGCTAATCACTTGGGACATGGTTATTTACCTGTCTTGAAACCCCCACCCCCACAGGGGCCAAGTTGTTCCCTTCACACGTCAACGGGACTCACTTGAGCCTAGATAAAGCTGGCTTGGTGCTATTCCTGTCAGCGAGGCTCCATATTGTGGCTGCACACCTAATGGCATTAGCCTTTCTTAGGTGTCTTCTTCGTGTAGCTCACCAGCAGCTGCTAGCACAGCGCTTCCCTCCTTGGGAAAGCAGCTGGGGTGCCACTGCCCCAGCTTTACTGTCCACAAAAGATGTGCCAGGCAGAGGTGGTCGGAGCTGGTGGCCTCCCAGTTTGGCAGTGCCCAGGGGAAGTGTTGCAGAGAACCTGGCGTCTACCCCCATGCTGGTGGCCTCTGGAGGTGGCCAGGTGGTAGCTATGAATTACTCCACCTCCTAAACCTGCTGCCAGTGAGACTGACACTCTCCAGCCTGTGGAAGTGGGGTGAAGGAAACACTGACACCAGAACAGAGAGTACCAGATCTGATTACAAAGAGTCTCTAATTGTTTGTGTTCTGTATTGTGACAATGCAGAAGGAAAAGGAGAGTCCTTGGCAGCCTCTTTGGAAGACTTTCTCCAGGGCTGGTTTGAAAGTGAGGAAAGAAGATTATTATTTTTTTCTTTTTGGTGTTCGGGCTGCTCTGAGCCTGTGTTGTACCAGCATGGGTGCAGGATGCAAGTAGACATATCACTGGGTAGGTATGTGGACATATGTACATAAGGACCAGCTATTCTTATACCTTTCCCTCTTATTTCTTACATCTGCCTTTGTCCCAACTTTCTCTTCCCCGCATCCCACCTACCCTCCCATGCTGAGGTGCTTGCAGACAAGGCTGGTTTTATACATCCCTGTTCTCTGCCCCGGCTAAAAACTGTCCCTCTCCACCATCTGGTCAGCGTTGCAGCCGTCTCGTGCCAACACCTCCCCATCCCCTGCGGGACAGCCGCCTCCCTCCCCACTCTGCTCCTCTGCCACATGGTTGGCCTCCTCGTTGGCCGCCACCATGGCGTTGTCAGTGCTGTGGGCTGGCTGGTGGTTGGTGCTGCTGTGTTCCTCGGCTTCCTGCACGTCGGACTCGGCTTCCTCGGTGTCGCTCCCACCCACCGCAGAGGGGTTGTTCTCTGGGGGAGGCTCCTTCTTCCCTCGGTTCAGGCAGCAGTAGCTGGCGACACCCAGGAAGAGAGCAGAGAGCACGACCTCTGAGCCCGCCAGGTAGAAGATCACCTCATAGTTCTTGAGAGCATCGACCAGGCGGCCTGATGGTTGGAGGAGAAATGAGATGGTTAAATTCAGCCTGTGCGCTCCTGCACGAACAGCCCAGCTCAGGAGGGCAACACCTGCTTTTGGCTGAGGACCCATTCCTCAAGGGAAGAGCAAGCCTAAATATCTAAATATCGCACTGGGAAGGAGCCACACTATATTTCCAGGCAAAGTATGGTAACAGTGCATGGTTGATGTTTTCCCTTGTTTGGACAAGCTTAAATAATTGTGACACCCTGATGTTATGGTCTCACTCCATGCTGGGCCATCTTCTACTTGCCAAGGTGGGAAAAGCCTCTCATGACTTGGCCAGTCTCAGAAAAGAAAATTTGAGAGGCATTGCTATTTCTTATGCTAATATGTCAGAAAAACATTCTGAAGGGAAGGACAAATTTCTCTTTGGCAGAGAAATCCCATTGGTTGGCCCACACCTGACGATTTCTGTGCCAGAGATTTCTCAATATATTTTCTGAACCCACTGGGGCTGGCAGTGGAGGGAGAGCTCCCAGTCCTTGGTGCTGGGGAGCATGAACAGCTGCCTTGATGCAGTCAGGAAGCAGCCATGGAACTGCACTCTTCATCCCGGTCTTGCGTGCTCCCAAACGCATGTGACCCCCAGTCCCTGCTGTGGTACAGCACGCCCTGAAACCGGCCCCAGGACATGCTCTGGTGACTCCTGGAGCAGTCATGGGAGGCACGTGGCGAATTCCTGCGCAGGTGAACGTGCCCCTGTTCAGCCAAGCCGGATGGCGAGTGAGGAGCCCGCGGGCACCAGCGCGCGTGCGCGTGGGTGCGTGTGTGCAGCTTATCCTGTGCCAACCCCCTTGGCCCCACCGAGCGGGAAGCAGCTCAGGAGGATTACACCAAACAAAGCCACTTTGTTCAACCCCCTTCTCCCAGCCGAGCACTGTTCTCCCCGAGTCCGAGCCATCAGGATTGTCAGAGCACTCGAGCTTCCTGCGCCAGGCAGGGTCCTACAGCAGCGAGGAAGGTGCCCCCAACACGACTTGTCTGCCCCAACACCGTTCTTCGGTGACCCTGCACTGTCTGTGTGCCATTGTACGTGCACACAGCACCAAGGCGCAGCTGAACTGAGGCAGGAGGGCTGAGGGATGCCCCTTGTTAGCACCCAGTGGTGTGCCTTGCTCCTTGGGGCAAGGTGCTCTTAAATCCCCCTCTCCCCCAGTGATCTCTCAGCAGCTGCCTCCAAGATATGTATTTCTTGACCTTCCTTGGCCTGGGACTACCCACTGCCCCACAGTTTATAAAGTGAGCCCTGAATTATTGTGAGCATTTAGGAGGGTCTTCTCTTGGCCGCCAAATTTTACTTGAGAACTGGTTGGAGTTGCTGAGGGCGGGTTTTACTTATAAATGGTGGTTTGTGCTGGGGAAAAGCCCATTCACACCGAGGTCTTCACTCATGGGCTTTAGCCCATGTGTTACAGGTGAAGGAAGGGGTACAAGAAACAACAGAGTGGATCCTGCCTGGGGATTTTCCATGGTCTTGTCCCTGACTCTTCCCTGCAAATAAGGAAACTGCACTTGGTTTGGAAATAAGCCTTTGGCATGATTTGGCATTCTCAGATGTGATCAAACACTTAACATTAATCTACGTCAACCTCCATTCAACAGCCTGTTTTTCTGAGCTGTTTGTGGAGCATGGACCTTACCAGGGACTGTGACCTAGACTAGACTGGCTGAAAAGCTGTGAGTGTCTTAATCCTCTTAGAAAAATTAACAGCAAATGCCTCAGGGGACTGTACAAACTGTTTTGACTTGACTGACAAGCAAAACACCTGTGCCTTGGAATTGGGATCAGTACAAATTGAGATCCTACTCACAGTGCCAATCAAAAAGGCCATGGACACCAAGGAGAAATTGAGAGACACTTGCTTTGTCCTGATGAAGACTCTCAAAGGTTTGCCTGCAGCATGTGCCTGACCCTACCCTTAACACGATTCTATGCAACATTCGTAGTGAAGGCAGAGATCAGCTCTCCACTTCTAGAGCAAATTTAAAGTTGAGAAATAGGGTCTTTCTTCAAGTGTTGTGTCCATGCCCGACACCTGCCATACTGTGGAATGGCAGCCAAACGAATCACCTGTAGCAAGACACCTACCTGCAGAGGGTGGGCCGATGAGCACGGCGAAAGCCTCGATAAGTAGGACCAGCCCGATGGCGCTGGAGAACTTCTGGGAGCCAACAATGGCCATCAGCACTTCGAACTGCAGTGCCCCCACCATGCCGTAGGAGATGCCGAAGAAGACGCAGAAGATGACCAGCCCCGTGTAGTTGCTCGCCCTGGCACTGCAGATGTCTGTCAGGCCGTTGAAGAGCATGGAGAAGCTGAACAGGTAGGCCACGTGAGGGCGGACCCACTTCAGCCCTGCCACCATGCCACAGGCTGGGCGGGCAAAGATGTCTATGAAACCAATGATGGAGAGCAAGAACGCGGCCTCAGTGTCTGGTACGCCTGTGTCCTTGGCATAGTTGACCAGCAATATGGGGGGCACGAAGAGACCCAAGACCAGGATGAACTTTGAAATAGTGTAAATGATAAACCCTCGGTTGGAGAAGATACTAAAATCCAGAAGCTTCTTTCCTTTCTTGGGCTTCTTCTTGGCTTTCTTGCCTTTCTTGGTTCCATCAGTGGTGCTGATTCCCTCCTCTGATTTGCCTCCTATGGGCAGCATCTCTTTGGCTTCATATTTGTCCTGAGCTTTCCCCATCTTCCGCTTCATGCCCATATCCAGGGGTCTCATGACTGCCCCACAAGTGCAGCAGTTAAGCAGAAGGCCCCCCATGATAAGGAACCCTCCTCGCCAACCAAACTTCTCCAGCAGCACTTGCCCCAGTGGAGAGAGGGAGGAAAGGAAGACAGGGCTCCCGGCAGCAGCCAGTCCATTGGCGAGAGGCCGACGCTTGTCAAAGTAGGTGCCCAGCATGATCAGTGAGGGCTGGAAGTTCAAGGCCATACCCAGACCTACATGGAAGTGAGAGCCAGGAGGGAGACACGGAGTGCAAGAACATGAGATGTGCTTACAACAAGCTGAAAACTCCCCTCAGACTATCCTAGTCCTGAAGTCCCATGATGGGATGAATGTGTTCCTCACAAGCCTCTGTGCCTCTGTGTTGGTGGGTTGCCCCTGCAGAGGATTGGCTAAACCAGCCTGTCCACCTGAGGTGTGTTTGAATCAGGTAATTTTGCCCACATTTAAGCAGGACCTGAGCCTTACACAGGAACTTTGCCTCTCTCCCCTGCCACTGATGTCACCTACCACAGTTGCCATGATCACTGAGCACCACTTAGGTTTCTTCTGCCTCTCGACCACAGGCCCTGGCTGTTTAGATCCAGCAGATGCATCCCTTACAGGTGCAACACTGAGGACTAGACGCTTCCCACAGCATGTGCAAATAGGTGAGGGGAGACCTGATACTAGACGTGGCAGTGCTAAAGGGAAATACAGCATGGTCTTGGCTCTTCCCCAGGTAAGACTCTGTTGTTCCCCCCAAATCCCGGGGCTCTCACCTGTCAGCACACCAGCTGTCAGATAAAGCTCAATGATATTGGTGGTGAAGGATGCCAGGATCATCCCAGCAGAAGCTAGCAGCCCACCGATGAGCATCACGGGCCGGCAGCCAAACTGGTTCACCATGATGCTGCATACTGGTCCTAGGAGGAAGCAGAGGAGACAGAGTAGGTGACCAGAGGGAGACAGGACAGCTGGGAAGGGGCAGGCAGCGCAAGCAGGGCACTCAGGGAAGATGACACAGCAATGATGGAGCTCACTACTTGGCTGCTTAGATACACATCTGCTGGGTGAGGCCAAGGGCGAGAGGATGTGGTGTGGAGACTTCTGCTCTGCCCTGCCTTTGGACCCCCATTCCCTGGGGCTTGGTGCGATAGGAACAACACTTCAGGAGTGGGAGCAAACCCTGTATCAACTGTCTGGGATGTAGGTGGGGTGACCCCTGAGGTCTGCTGGGGCAGAGGAAACAGGGATATGAGATGCAGCACACTTCCAGAAGATAAGTGGTAGGACAATAGTATTCTGCATCATGGTTCATGACAGACCAGTGAGCATGAGAAGAGTCCACATGGGGGACATGGTCTGGGCCCATGGCAGAGTGGGAAAGGTGTGAGCTGGGGAGAGGGAAGTGTGTCCAGGCATCACCTGTCCCATAGAGCATGGCCAGCATGATGGAGGAGATCCAGGCTGTGTCACTGTAGCCCACGTGGAAATCTTTCATGAGCTCCTTGAAGTAGACACTGACGGCTTTTGGGAAGGCATAGGAGAAGCCAGTGATCACAAAGCAGCCAAGGAGCACGATCCAGCCCCAGCCTCCATCCGGGGGCTTCACAGGAGCCGGGAGTTGCCCTTCCTCTGGGTCAGGTCTCCCCATCTTCTAGCCTAGGAATGGAAAGGCAGGCCGGGAGGAAGTAGGGCAACAGAGAGAGAGAAAATCTGCTAGTGCTGCGAGAAGAGAAGAGAAAAGCAGAGCAGCAAACATTTACTACAAGGTAAATTGCCATGCCCACCATCTCCAAGCTCACTGGGGGACCACATCTGCTCTTTGTACCTTGATCCTGCCAGGCAAGATGGGATTGCTTTTGGGTGTGAGGTCATGCCTCAGCTGGGCAGAGGTGGGAAGCTCCCCCTGAGCTTGGGGCAGCCCAGAGCTCCATAACCCCTTGCTGAACACAGCTGAGCAGTGTCACAGCTCCCAGCTGAGCCTGGAGTGCTGCGTCTGATGCAGCATCAGGATCTGCAGCACCCCCCTTGCTCGTATCCAGCCTTGCCTACAGATGGTGTCAGGCAAAGGCCAGAACCTGAATCCTTTTTGCTTGCTAAAATTTGCCTTTGAGCCTCTCCCATGCTGGTCTGCTCCAGTGGGGAGCCCTCCAGGACCTGCCTTGCCACAGAAACCTTCAGCAGTGAGGCAAGGAGATCCATTAAGCCCTCTGCGCTTTCCTCTGTGAGGCCCCAGCGCATGGCACTCTCCCTCTCCCTCCCCTCCCTGCCATCACGGGCCAGATTTCCGAAATAGGTGAAGGGGGAGAGCACAAAAAACCGGTGGTTATTTGCATGCCAGAGAGATTAGGGCTCTGTACATACACGGAGGGGCCGGAACAAAGCCTAAGTGGGAAGAAGGAGGGAATTAGAGGGGATGTCTTGTGAGTTGTTCTCAGGACTCTTAAGCTGCCCAGGAATTTTGCTCCAGCTGGCTGCTCTGGGTATGTTTTTCATTTCTCCCTTAGGTACCAGGTCTCTGCCCCTTTGTGTACCACTGGCCGCAGTTTCTTGGTCAGCCAGGCTTATTCTCACACCTGTATGCAAAGCCATCGCTAGACCTAGACTATAGATGCCCCAAAGTAGATTAGACAGGCATGTTCCATGCCTGAGCTGGGCTTCCTTGGATCCGGTTTGTCTCCTATCACCGTCTGGCTGGCAGCACACTCCTAACATGGGCCTCTCTCCTGCCCAGCTCCCTTGGCTGAAAGACTGCAAGATGGCAGCAGCATCCCCATCTCTTGGCACCTGCAGTTATGGGAAATGCCCGGAGTCACATATGGACTAGAGACGGCCGAGAGGCCAGGGACTGTCCTGTGGATGTGACACACGCAGCTAGGGTGCGTTTCTCAAGGAAGTCCCTGTTCTTGGTGTCCTCCAAGCAAAGGGGGTGACTTGAGCTGATTCCCATAGCCGCTGTTGCTCTGCATGCCAAGGAAGTGCAAATCCTTTAGACAAAAGTGTGGATGGCACAAGCCGGGGCAGAGCCCAGGTAAAGGGCCCTTACTTGGCAAGAGGTGGTCCTACCCCATCAGCTACCCTCAGCTGTATCCCCCCTTCCCCTCTCTGGCGAGCCTCTGCTCCTGAAAACACAGAGGGGTTATTCAGTGCAGCTCTCTGCTGCAGGGGCTCATGGTGGTGGCAGGCACCTTAGTTCCCCAAACTTCAGGATTTTTTGTGCTGTAAGCCACAAAAGAAGGGAGCAGAATCTGGCTCTGAGCATGGACTGGGGCAACTCTTCTGGCTGGCCGTTTCCTAGCAGCTCTCGGGCTGAACCACAGGGGCTGGCACAGGCTGCTCTAATCTCTCCCTCCCAGCCTGGGTCTCAGGGGCTGTGGCAAGGGACAGAGGCATGAACTGAAAACAGGGAGCTATAAAGATATTTTTAAGGCAAGGAATCACTACAAGGAAGAAAAGAATAATTGTACCCTCCCCAGCTATCCATACCTCCCCCACCTCACCCTTTCTGGTGTTTTCTGGATCCCCAGCACCCTGACAGCCGGACTCAACAGCCTCACTCAGCTTCTGCCATTTTGCCCACTGCTCCTCTCCCAGCTCCCGCTGACTGACAAGCCAGACCCAGTTGTACAAAAGGTGACCTGCTGCCAAAGCACAGTGATTTCTCCAGCAGTGCTGTGCTCCACCACTGCACCATCTGCTGCACATAGCTACTTCGAGTAAGAGCGGCTGCCACCAAACATAGCCTGAGACTTTTTATCCAAGCCCCTCTCCCAGCCTGGCTTTTCTTGAGCTCATCCTGCACCACAAATTAAATGAATTAATAAAACCATTGCAATCCATATTTCCCTGAACCCTGTTCCTCCCTGCCAGCATCCTAGCAAGAAAATACTTTTCTGCCTGTGGCACGCTCTTCAGAGGTTTCTGTAGCACTGCCTCTCAGTGATGAGTCCATGGCATCTGATTTTGAAGATCATATTAGACAAACATCCATGAGTACTTTTAGAGTTTGGAGCTGGAGGGCACCCTTGCAGGAGCCACTTGCTCAGTGCTACAGAACTGCATAGCAAAGCATGAAAGCACTTTTACCTGCCTGCAGCTAGAATGTTGGCTGAAAACGATGGGCTGCACCAGAGGAGCTCACCTGTGGAGATGCCTCCAAGGCCAATATGCCATGGCACGCCTCTGCTGGAGATTTATCCCAGCTGCAGGCCAGGCAGTTCAGAGCTGCCTTGCTCCTAACACCATGACATGTGTGCTCGTCTGCTCACACCACGCACCCTGCACCTGCCTTTGCACACTCTGCAGCTCACTATCGTTTTCTCCTGAGTTAAGGAGCTTTATTCACAGGTAAAAACACTGTGTGCGAGTTCACATGCACGTAAAAGCTCATCAGCATGGGCACTTGCCCTTCCCCGTGCATCACAAGAAGCTGGGCCAGGGCAGGCACTGCCACAGAGCTTGCTGCGGGTGGCTGGAAGGAGAAGACTTGTGCCGACACCAGGAGGCACAAGCCCAGGTTGGGAGGGTGAAGACCACAGCAGGTTCAGCTGTGGCTGCCAGTCCCTGGACACACGCAGAGTACAATGCAGCCAGTGCTGGATAATGCCTAGAAAATCCCCAAGCTGCACCCGGGAGGGTCCACATAAATGCTCTTAGTGCCTCCACACTGTACAGATGGGATGGGGGTGTCTATTTTTTTAAGTGCAAGGGCCATGATTCATGTCACCAGCCACTCCAACCCACAGACAACCCCCTGGGAAAGCATTTGTTAGAGAATTAAATGAGTGCAGGCCCAGGATGAAATATTGCTATTGGTTTCTAGAGCAAGGATGCAAGCACCCCCCCACACCACTGACCTGTGCAATGAAGCAATGACCTCCTGAGCACAAGCTGAGCCTCCAAGGGTTGAGCAGATCCGTTAACAACGCTTCCTTCTCCCACTGGCTGGCACTTCCCAGCTCCAGATGAAAGTGCCTGGTTAGATGGTCCTGCTGGATCTTTTCTCCATGGTGGCACACGACAATGCCTGCAGGAATCTAGTACCTGTCCAGCAGTCTCTTGTGCTGCACTCCTTCCTTCGGAGCAGCTATGTCCTCACAAGACAGCTAATTCCCCTCTCAGCCCGCTTTCCTCCGGCTCCAGTGATGCCCAGCAAAGCCGTCCGTGGCAGATTTGGGGGGACACTCTGTGTGGAGCACCCCCTTGCCTACTGTGGGTGCAAGTAGTGCCCCACGGCACTCTCAGTGTGAATGTGGGTCAGGAGCTGCTTATGGCTTCAGGTCGGCAGAGACCAGCGGGTGCTGAGCGGGCAGAAAGCACTTCTCTACTTTTAAGAGGCTTTTCCAGCCAATGGGGACGAGGTGGCCGCCTGCCACAGCCCGAATCCCCCGGTAATCCCGCTGCCCAGGGGCTCCTTGCATTTTCCCCAGCAGAGCAGGGCAGGCTGGCGGGGGTAGATTTGGCCAGAGGGACCAAGACAGGAGGAAGCAGGGTGAGGGTGGGGGCTGCTGGGTGCTGAGGAGGGGGGCAGTGGGGGAGGAGACCATGTGCCCACACTTCAGTAAGGGATAAAATAGGTGACGGTGCTGCTTTTGAAGCTTCTTCAACTGCCCGCCACAACGGAGAAGTGCTGGCGCGGTTCAGCAGGGCATGTGCCCAGCACAGAAGTAAGACAAGGTGGAGCAGCCGAGGAATCACTGCCAGCCATGGCTCAAACTACCAGATTCTGCCCAGCCCCTGGCAGCTCAGTAACCCCCCCTCCAAAACAACCTCCGCGGTGGCTGACTCGCAGAAGGAGGTCTGGCAGGCGCTGGGGACGAGCCAGTCTCTGGCCACACGGGGGGGAACCTTTTTACTTCCAGGGAGGCGGCCGGGGCTCAGCCCAGGTGATGTTTTGGGGAGGGAAAAGCCTGGGCTGTAAACCCCTGAACCCCTCAGCAGCAGGGCAGCAGGGGGCCTGCGGGGGCTTGGCAGCACTCACGGCCAAGGTTTAATGTCTATTAATAAGGCTAATCAGCTAAGCCCTGGCCAACCCTAGCGCTCCATCCCTCACTCATGCTGCCCCTCCCGTGAGGGCTCCCCCAGCACACTTAGGGTGTTGCCAGATTGGTGAGGCCCCCACAGGTCCTAGGGGAACGTTTTTCCCTGCACTGAGCGGCCCTGGGGTGCCCAGGGCACACGCTCCAGCGGTGGGTGAGGAGAAGGTGTCCTTGCTGCCCTCTGGCAACAGGACAGATGGGGGGACTGGGCAGGGCAGCCCTCCTGGTCCCCTCCACATCCACCCCAGACCCCTGGGCTGGTGGCTGCCCCGTCTGGACCCACAGCACTGCAGTGTCCAACACAATAACCATGGGCAGCCATCATGGCCCCAGTGCTGGTGGGGAGCTCCTGTCCTCCTCCCCCTGCATCCTGTGACTGAGGTGATGTCCCAGCCACTGAAACGGGCACAGAAGATGCGTTCACCATTTTATTTTAAAAAAACCCATATATTTTCCACAGGACAGTACATGAAGGAGCAGGGCAGTGGTGCTGGACAGTGTCACCTGCCCCTGCCTTGCCCCAGCACTGCCCAGCAAGGTAAGGGGCTGCACCTGGGGTGAGAAGGGGCAGGCGCTGCTACAAGCAGACACAGTTGTCAAAGGGGCTAAGGCCACACCCTGTCAGCTGCACCACATCACTGAAAACCGTCTTGTAGCCTTTTCTTTCGGGGTTCATTCTTCTGGCAGCAAAGAAACTGTCTGGTGAGAGTCCTTCTCTGCCCAGAGCAGAGATAGCAAAGCTTCACCTTCAATGTCCCAACAGCACTGCCGTGGCTGCAGATGATCTTAGCCAGCCCTGCCTCCATCCACCTCCAGCATCATCCCCTCTCCAAGGCCACCAGCACCAGTAGCACCAGACTTCTCCCTCCCACTCAAGTACAGTAACACCACAGGGGAGGGAATCAGGGATCAATCCAGAAAGAGCAGCAGAGACCTGCTTCTGGCTAAAGCACACCAGACACCCAGGTGAGATGGGTCCCATTGTCCCAGAGGTATGGGAGGGGAAAGGAGAGTTCACTCCATGAGTGGTAGCACTAGGTTGCTGCCCAGCTGGAGGTCACCGCGTATCACTTTTCCTCCTCCTTCTCTGCTGAAGTTCTTCTCTGTCCCCAGCCCTGCTTCATCGGATGATGGGTGCCGAGCGGTCGTTGGTGACTGTGGGGCGCAGCTTGACTGTGGCAAAGGGGTTGGTACCTCTGGAAAGGGAAAGGAAACAGGCAACCATCAGAAAGTCTGCTAATGCCACGCAGGGATCCCTGTGACCAAGCAAAGGCTACTTAGTCCTGTTGCACAGTCCCCTCCATGCCAAGGAGGAGACTGTGGTAAAGCTCATTCCTGAGTATGTTTTCTCCATCCTTAACACACCCTGCTGCACATTCCCATGTGGTTCCATTTGGGCTCTCCTGAGGGCTTCTCACCCTCCCTCTACCATAGGATGAAGAGGGGACACTAGCACATGGCTGTCCCTCGTGATAACACTCTACACTTGTAGAGTGTACACCGACCCTCCAAACAAGGAGCCAGGGAGCAGAAAAAGGCCACAGCACCACACCAGAAACATGGAGACACCAATCCCACTGCAGGGGGAAGAAAAGCGGGGATTTATGGCAAGTCTCATCTCCACACACCTGACTCATCAAAACTCAAAGCCACGACCTTTATGCCTCAGCCCTTTCCAAGCAGGCAGAGATGCACAGTGGTGTAGCTCCACACTCAGGCTGCCAGCTGCTATTGTGGCACTTCCAGAATGGATGGGAAGGAGCATGCAGGTCTGGACGTGTGTTGAGGGTGCTCAGGTTCTACCTCATTTTATCAGAGTCAGGATAGGACCACCTCTGCCTGCTGTCCTGGGAGGCAGGCTGTGCATTGCTTTTCCCCAGACACTTCCCTGTTGCTCCCACATTTGATAATCAAAAAGATAAAGTAATAATAGCATTGTAATAATACTATCCCCTGTCAGATGATTCCAGAGTGGAGTTCCATGTCTTACCGTGGGAATAGTTCAGGGGGATGGTCAAATACTCCTGATTTCTGCAGTGAAAAGAAAAGCAGCAGTGAGAAATCTGGAGTGGGGAATGGAGAGAGAAAAGTAAGCCAGGAGACACTGCACGCATGGAGGAAGATTTCACAGAACACTTGGGTGAGTTAGGAGCCCAAGTCCTGTTAACAGGGCTCTGACTCCTTATTCATTCAAGCTTTGCAAAAGTCCACAAATTCCCCACTGTAGATAATACCCTGAACTTTGTTGTGGAGGGCTGTCCCTATGCCAGGGGATTCCTTACTCCCCTAGGACGTCTTCCTTTGTTTTGGGGAAGAAAGGAGATGACTCAGATCCCCGAAGTGTCGTGTCTGAAGAGCACAGCAAACAGTGACAGTCTGAGCTACATTTCACCCTCCAGCGCAGCCAGAGATGCCCCCTCATGTTGCCCACATGCCCTGGCAAAAAGTCTGTTGTCCGTGCCCTCACATGCTTCCTGCATCCATGGGGAATTCCAGAGGTGTACCTACCTACCCTATACCACATATTACTTAAAAGTGGACAAACCTGATGGACAAAGTTAGACCTAGGCCCTGTGGCCCTTATTCTTGGCCACTAGATAGTGAAGGATCAGTGACAACTGACCTGCTAGAGTACTCTGGTGGCAGACAAGAAAGCCACACGTGGCTATCTGTGATCCAGTTGGGAAGTCACACCCATTTTCTTGTGGCTCAACTGGGAGATGTCCTGGGCATACATTTAAAGCAAGGCTGAGTCTTTCCAAATTAGTCTTTTCCTCCTTTCTAATGAGGTTCCACACTCTGCCATGCTACTCCAAATGCTGCACACAATTCATGACTCAATCCCAAGTCTATCCCTACACCCTAGCCCTGGGACCGGATGAAAACCGGTGACCCAGAGGGACAGAGAGGCTGCAGAGGCTGTTCCCCTGAATTGTGCAGCCTAAGGCTACTGAAACCACAGAGCAGGACATAAAGGGGAAAAAGAAGAGTAATTAAATGTTGCAGTTTTCAGTTTTTTGAGACATCCAATTACTTGCAACCTTGCCCTGGCCTGGAACCAGTGACCACGGACAAGGTTTTCCAGCCCTCTGTGAGACTGAGCAAGTAATGCCCCACGGGCAGCACTGTTCTTCCCTCTCCCGGCTCCTCACCTTTTACTGTGTTCTCCCCAGTCAATTCCCCACTGCTGGAAGCAATGATAAGTGGAGAACCTCCTTCTCCTGTCCATAAGCCATATGTTGGACACAACTTGTTCTAAGGCTCTCAAAAATAGCTCGGCCTTTGCTCCCAGCTTTTCCCTACCCCAGCTGTGACTTTAAGCCAATCCTCATCTGAATTTAAAAGAGGAACCCTATGAAACTCCTCTCCATTCTCTGGAGGGAGAAGAAGGATGGCATCTCTGTTAGCTGGTCACCCACTCCCAGACCAGCCTGGTCACTCCATGGTCCTACTATTAGCAGAAAGAGGTGCTGCCCTGGAGCCACCAGAAATCAGGCTGGGAGGTCATGGAGGAAAGGACTGAACTGAAGGGTGCCTGGTGAGCAAAAAGAGAGAGAGATGAGAAGGGCAGGGGCAGAAAAGCAGTCCCTTGGGGGAGCAAAGCCAGGCACCGAGGATCTGCACACAACAGGCAGACTGGCAGGGGTCATCAGACAAGGTGGCATGTGAACAGACTGGGTGAGAAAGACTGGTGCTAAAAAGACCCCTTAACTTAGGAAGGCAGCAGATCCCTTCACCAACATCGGAAAGGCAATTTTCTGTTTCTACTAGCCAAAGCAGGAAAGGTGTGCCTTGGAGCATGAAAGTCAGATGCAGCCCACTTCACACACACCCACCAGTCACTGCTCCTGCCCTCACCTTGGAACCAGAATTGCCTGGGGCGGCCACCCCACTCTGGTGGCTGCTGGCACCCACTGAGAGGGGAGGTGGGTTCGGCACGCTGGGCTGGGCAGCAGCAGGCCAGTAACTGCTGGAGGATGGAGTGCTGGGACGGTCCAGGATGTCATCCATGCTGTGACTGCTTCGCAGTGGGAAGGACCTGAGCAAGGGGAGAAGACATTGAGGTGGCAGTCAGAGCAAGGAACAGGGAGCAGCACAAGTGCTAGCCACAACATGGGATGTCGCTGGAGGAAGTACACGTGTCTTGGACCGTCCCGGTCCCGAGCACCTTTGAGATGACATTGCACCTGTTACAAGAGCCACCTAGGGAAGCCTGAGAGATCCCAGGGCACAATGAGGCTCTTGGCAGGTTCTCCAGCATGGGAGCCCTGCAGGTCTCCATGGGCACACTCTGAACAATTACCCGCTGGCATTAGTGGTGTACCAGGAGCTCCTGCCTGGCCAATTGCCCTCCTGTTACCTGGTGTCTGGCTCCTCCATCTCCCTTGCATTCTCCAAAGGCTTGACATAAGCTTCCGGGAACCAGCCACACCTAGGGCACAGGAACAGAGACAAATAAGGTCCAGGCCACCTTGGTTTGTGGTTCTTCAGATCCAGTTGCCCAGCACTTCTGATCTACACCCATCCCATACATAACCAAGCCGCGTTTGCCACTACTATGTGTGGCAGGGTTCCAGCACTTCTTTCACCCATAGGCGGGGCACAGGGGTTATCGTGGCGCAGACCTTGAGCTTGGAGCAGGACTCGCTTATCTCAGGGGCTGTGTAAAACCCATGCTCCTGGGAGTAGTGTTGCTGCAATCCAGCAGAGACACTCCAACCAACTGCAGTCACAAGGAAGCTGGGGAAAACTCTTCCAGGGATTTTGCAGCAGCTCCACTCCAGAAACAGCCACCCAGAGAAAGGCACTGCTTTTGTTCATCTCATATCTGTGAGCATTCCTGCAGAGCACATCCTACATGGAACTGGCCAGGCTTTACACACAGCTGTTGGCCGGCAGTGCCACAGGGAGTAATTCAGTAAGTGCTGGGTGCAGCAGTTTCCATGCCCTGCCTGTGCTGGAGGCTGTGGCAGCAGCTGCAGCATGAGCTAAGAAATGCCAGGCCTCTCAGGTAACTCCAGCGGTTCATGGCCCTGAGCTGGATCCCATGACAGGAGTGACTCAGTCGTGCAAGCCAGGAGGGGGTCACTGCACCCCTGGCTCTTCCACCCAAAGCCCCTGGAGGTTTCTCAGGCAGCCCATCCAGGCCAGCCCTTCCACACTGCATCTTCTTGGCATGGAGAGCCCATGTCCATCACTGAGGACACAGCAGTGTCCCACTGAGATGGTGGGTGGGACACAGTGCCCAGGCCACACCAGGAGGCGAGCGGGGCGATAATTTTGGGATTAACCCTCCCAGTTCCAGACTTGACAAGCCTGCATCTGGCCACTTTGCAGCACCAGTCACGTACGTGGACGAGCCCTCCAGTTTGCCGTAGAGCCAGCCATTCTGCGCCTCTGGCATCAGCACCGCGATGACATCCCCAGGCTCAAACCGCAGCAGGGTCCGGTTGGCACCCGTCGTGTGGGGCACGATGGCCTGAACTCTGGTTGTGCCACTCCTCTTCCTGCCCTCGCTGCCGCCGCTGGCCTCACCGAAGGAGCCCGAACGGGACGTACGGCCCGTAGGGAGCAAACCTGTGGGGAGGCATGCCAGGAGTCTGGCTGGAGTCTGGCATCCTCCTGCAAGACCCACACTGCCTCAAAGGGACCAGTGCTTCCCCAGTCAAGTAATTACTCTAGTGGAGGAGCAGATGGCCTTTCAGGGAGAGAGCAAAGCTTAGCCTGGGAAAAGCAGGGTAAGCATCCTGCAGGAGACAACCAACTCAAGCCAAACCCGTTTGTTTTGTGCTGTGTCCTCTTTGGCCAAATGCCTAGAGCATAGGCACTGCATGCCCTGGCTGATGCCCTGCCTGGCAGTCCTCTTCCTGACCTGCTAGAGCTACTGCTTATTTGGGTACTTTCTCTCTCTCCCTGTCCTTTTTTTACTTCTTTTGAAAACTTTAGGCTGAAATTTCTCAGGAAGGAGAAGCAGGTGTGTCATGAGGTAAGTGGCTGAGTTTCATAGGGCAAGCTAATATTTAATTTGGTAGTACGAGGGAAGGTACTTTACCAAAATGGGAACTCAAGCAAGAACAGTGCTTGTAGCTCAAGGAGCCTTGAAAATTGCACATTTATAGGTTCCCTACCTCACACAGCCTGGCCTTGCCCTGGATGGACTCTGCCCTGAAGGCTGAGCTCACCTTCTACTTCAGCCTTGCCCTCTACAGCTCCCATAGGCACTGTCCTCTCACCATGCCCAGGAATGACACTGAGGTCTCGTGGTCTGATAGAGTGGTGGTCCCTTCCCAAAGCCAACCCTCTTCCCAGAGAGCTCCAACCCCTGTATCTCCCCACAGCACTGCTCCCAGATACAGGTCATACTGGCTGCTGATGGTGTCCTCCGCAGTGGCCGCCTGGGAGACTCTGGTTGAGGAGACATTCTCATTTCTGGAGGGTCCGGAGAGAAGATGCTGGATCTACTCCCAGTCACAGAAGAAGCAAAGTCCCCAAGGGGTCTCTGGGGCTGTTGGAAGGAAAGGAGGCTGAACACACATCCACGAAAGCTGTGTTAGGTAGGAGATGCTCTGAGAGATATGCTGTCCCTCTTAGAAAGCCAAACTCAGCACATTCCTCCATTGCAGCCCCCACACAGGCTGCTCTTCCTCTTGTCCAGGAAAGGCTACTGGAGCTGGGCAAGAGTTCTGGTTTAGCCAAATTTAGAAATATATCCTCCTAGAGAAGGCAGGTTACAAACCATCCCTCCTCACACCAAGTTCAGGAAAAAATAAACATCACCCCACGAAAAGGCAGCAAGTACTGTGGTTGGCCAAGGACTGACCTTGCCCTGCAGCCCCACCACCACAGAACCATGGAATTCTTTGGGTTGGAAGGGACCTTTAAAGCCCATCTAGTCCAACCCCCCTGCAATGAGCAGGGACATCTTCAACTAGATCAGGTTGCTCAGAGCTCAGTTCAACCTGACCATGAGTGTTTCCAGAGACGGAGCATCCACCACCTCTCCGGGCAATCTGTTCCAGTATTTCACTGAACAAGGTTAAGCTGTCTGTGGGCTCCTCACCATCTCGAGGTGGGTGGGTGTGAGCCGCCCTGATGGATACCCCTGGGCGTGGGAGGCTGAGAGCAGACCAGGTGAGTGGCTGTTTGAGGGGTTGCGGCTGGCTTCCAGCTGCTCCTTCCACCGTGGTGCCTTGGTCTGGATCATGCCCCGAGCCTGGGGAGAAGGAGAGACGAGGGGGTGATGGATAGGACAGACCAGCTACAGAGGAGGCCTAGGGCTTACAATTGCATTAGATACCAGCCAGCGCTTCCCACAATTAGGCTTGTGGAAATGGCCAAATAGCTCCCTGTAGGAAGGAATTTCCAGGATGGCACCCTCCAGCAGAGATCCCATGGTCCCAAAGACCCTGCTGTAAACACCTACAGCACCCTTCCCTCCTCCATCACTCACACCATGCCAGCACCAATCTCAGCCCCAGACATCTTCTCCCAGCCTAGTACAGCCAGCCTGAACCTCACAGCAAGAAACAAAATAGTTTCCTGCCCAGTCCATGCACAGACCCAAGGGATGGCTCAGCCCTGGCTCCCTCCTGCCTGCATGCTGCACTCCTGCAGCCCTGCTGCCTGCTCCCCCAGCTCTGCTCCCCGGCACGTCGGGGCTGTACCCTGCTATAGAACTGGAGGAGAGTGTTGTAGAGCATCTGGTGCTTTTCAGCCAGGAAGCGGTAGCGGCGTTTCTCCTCCAGCTCAGCCTCCCTCTGGCTCTCAGAGACAAACGCCTGCATCTCCGATCGCAGTCGGATCACATTCTCCTGTGTCAGAGGGAAAAAAGGGAGGAAGGGATCAGTTAAAATCCAGCAGAGTGGGTTCAGGAAAAGGGTTGAAAGGGATCATCATGTCTATCAGCTTCCCAGTCCACTTGCAGTGCTGGAGCAGCAGAGAGGAGCTAAAGCAGAGTGCCAGGGATTTAGTCCTTGCTTGCTGAGGCTTCCTAAATTGGGAAAGGGCTTGGCAGGAGTGAGTACCACAGGCCAGTAGCACCCTGTAGAACAGGGGTTTCCTACTTTCCAGATAAGCCTGCTGCCTTTTGAACATTGCGGCAACCCCTTGGCTAAGGTTGCCAAGGAATCAGCTCTGGCTTCTGAGAAATCATCCAGTTCTTATTACCAACTCCCCTTCCTGCAGTCACTTCTTACCTTCATCTCCCGGGCATTTTTGTCACGAGCCCTCTCCATTCTCCACAGCTCTGCCATGCACTTATCCAGGTTGGTGGCTCTTCGCTGGTATTCCAGCTCATACTGCTTCTGGCTCTCCTGCCAGGGAGAAAACAGGCTCAGTAAGGAACCAGAGACCCAGCCACACTCTGAGGCAGGTCCTGCTCTGATGGGTGGTTGGACATCTGAGTCCACCTGCAATCAGGCTTCACCTGGACCTCTTATAAAATGTCTTTCTTTACCTTTCTTTTCATTTGAAATGGCCCCAGAGTGCTGATGAACCTCCAGATCTCAGGAGCAAGGACTGGCACCCAGCTGCCCCAGCACTGGGATCAAGTCCCCAGGTCTCTGTCTCTCTCTGTGACAGTACCCACCAGCATGGCCAGCTGGGCCATGGCAGCACAGAACCCACAGACAAGCAGTGCCTGGGGTTTGGGGAAGCTGGGAACTCTGCTTTTGGGATGCTGAGTCTCTCAGCCCCACGGAAGCATTTGGCAAGTCCCACTGCACAAAGAACAGCCACCTCTTTAGCTCTCCATTACCAGCTGGACAAGGGGGGTTTGTTCCATGATAAGAGAAGATAAGACCCCCTATCTCATGCTGAGAAGAATCAAGGAAACACCTCAAGTGTTCAAGCAAAAAGCCTTGGGTGAAGGGGAGAGGGAAACAAGGAGAGCCGAGGACGAGGAGGGAATTCGTCACTTACACTGATGAACTGCACATCCATTTTGCTGTTCTTCTCCATGTGCTGCAGCAGGTCCACGTGGAAGGTCTGAGCCTGAAAGAGGTGATGGAGCCATCACACTTATCCCTTCACCACATGGTGCATGCGCTGTGATAAGGGGTGGCTCATAAAACGTGCTGAGCACGTGGCTCGTACGCCGGGCTCTGGGCATGCCAGCCCTGTGACCCTCCTCTGCCACCTGCAGCAGGGAGAGCAGGGAGGCAGGCATGGGTCAGAGCAGCTGATGGCGTAAGTATGGGAGATGCTGATGAGCTGTATTTAAGGAAATCACTTTATTCTCCACCTCCACCAGCCCTCGGGAAAACCACTCACCACAACTTCCAAATCTGAGTTCAGTAGTCTCTGCGTGTCGGACATCTGCATCAGAATTTCACCTTAAAGGGGAAAAAGACAGGAGAAGGTGAGAAAGTCCTGCAGCCATTTCCTTGTGTGCCCAAGGAGGCAGACCAGCAGCGTGCAGCTCAGGTTGACAATATACAGCTATGAAAGTCCAAGAGATATCACAAAGCACTGCTCTCTGCACCCTGGTAGCCTTCCTTCCCAGGCCCTGCCATTGCAGGGTTACTCTGGCCCACGTGGTGGCTGGACCAGCGCTCTGCTGCAGCCCCAGGTGTCAGCAGGCAGCCTCGCCTCTGCCAGGAGCTCTGGGTGCTGGGTTTCTGCTCTGCCACAGCCCCTACAGGCCCCATTCCTAACCCCAGTGGCTCCCCAGCTGCGGTGCACGGTTCTGGCTGTCCTGTGGCACCCACTCGGATGCTGTGCGTGGTCCCACTTCACCCGTGTCGGTATTATGAAACCAGGAAAGGAAGAGACTGATGACAGGGAGCAGAGGAGCTAGCTGGGAGGTGCAGGTGACAAAAAGAGTCTGCAGAAGGGACACGTCTCCTGGAAGCTTCTTGCTAAAACGTTCAGCACTGGAGCAGTTCCCTGAACACATTTTCAGCAGTCACCACCAGGCTGCAGAGTTATTTACACTGCTGAGTGTGAGTCCCTCAGCCTCAAGCTGCCATTCCAGCCAGCTGAACGCTCAGGAGGACAAGACCCCATCAGCTGTTGTCAGTGCATGCTCCCTGGTTTTTCCCTCACACCTCCAAGAAGGAGAAAAATGCTCCCTCTGTGATGAAAATTTCATCTCTTGGGGCATCGATGGATGCCTCAACAGGGACTGGTTTCTGCGAGAGGTCCATCCCAGGACCTGAGCTCGCTCACTGATCTCAGAGAGATACGGGGAAGAGTGCTGGGGCTGTGAGAAATATTCAAGGATACGCAATAAATTTGACTCTCACCACCTGGACAGGGCCTTGTACAAAGAGACACCATTTAGAGGAGCTGTCTTTCTTGCCCAGTACCTGGAAATGGACCAACTAAGGGAGAAGGTCAGAAAAACGTAACTGCGGCTCACCACAGGACAGAAGATGATGTGCAGGAGAGCCTTACCCAGCATGTGTGAGGTGGAACTCTGCAGTGCTTGCTCCCCAATCTTCTCAATTGCCTTAAAATACAGTTCAGCTGCTTTGGATAATGCTGTGGGGAGAGAAGAGGGGTGGTAAGGGTCTGGCCTGCCTTCCCACCATCCACCTCCAGCAAGCAGCACACAGAACAGCCACCCCATCTTTCCCCATCAGCAGTGTGTCCTGGAGCTGAAGAGTGCATAAGAGCAGCTCAGGACATGTCAGAGGTGGCAGACCTTGTCCTGGGTGGTGGCACAGGAGATGCCCAGGCTCGATGCAGCACTGTGGCCTGGAGCCCTGGCTGTGTGGGACCCCACTCACCGTGGAAGGCACGCAGGTAGTTGTTCCCCAGGTACACCAGGTTCTCCAGCGCAGGGTTGAACTGCTCCAGGATACTCTGTGGCCAGGCAGAAGCTCGTTAATGCCATTCTTCCTCATGCCCAGAGACCTCAGGAGGCCAAGGCTCCCCTGCTGTGGTTTGGCTGGGTGACAGCCCCCTCTGGCGCACTGGAACCGAGGCAATGTACAGCCATGCACAGCCAGCTCTCTGCATCAGGGCTGGCTGGCAGCTCCAGCTGCCCTCAGCCTTCCCAGGGCAGCCAGGAGAGGAGCCGTGGCAGAGGGCAAGGTAGCCCACTGCAGAGCCAAGGGGTCGCCTGAATGAAGATGGCTTTCTCCCGAGGGCCCACACTCACTGCAGGCAGGGGAGTAACTGCAAGGGGATCTGAGCAGCCTTTTCCCTCACCCCACAGCCAGCCAGAGGGCCACTGCTTATTATCCAGGCACGAACACAACCCTTTCCTGGCCAGGATATGGTGCACTGCCAGACTCAGCAGCTTAGTAACAGAAGGGATGGACAACCAGCTTCTCCACTTTTATTTGCATGTTATCAAAGGTGTCCACTGACTACAGAGAAGACCAGAGACTGGAATAAGCAATTCCCCACTTCTGTCAGCCCTCCCCACCTTGGTTCAGCACTGATGTGTGTAGGGAAGCATTTATGAGATCAGAGACTCTTTCAAGGAAGGGGCAAAATGAATGATCGAACTTCTTCCTACCAGGAACCAAGGTGTGTCACCCTTCACGCTCCGTGTTCCAGCCTCCCTGGCTGCCCAACTCCTTCCCGAATCGGCCTTTAGGACCCACACCATCCTCTCCTCCTGCCAGCTATCTGCTCCCAAACACAGCCCAGAGCCCATAGGAGCTGCTGCAGCTCAGCCTGGGAATGGATTCAGCCCTCAGCTCTCCACCCAAGAGAGCCTTTGGTAGAAAACACTCATCTCCCACCCACACGTCTCCCATATGCAGACAGGAGCAGCCTTGGATGCCAGCACTCACCTTATAGATGGAGATGGTGGACCTGTAGGACAGATCCATCTCTGGCGCCTATTCACTCTCCCACAGAGAAGCAAGAAGCGAAGGAGAGTACAAGGTGCTATACTGGCCTGGAGGACTCTGCTTCTGCACAGCCAGCTGGATGGAAAGAGCCTGTCACCAGCAAGGAAGGACAGCAGGAAGACACAGACGTGGTACAAAGGGAGCACTGATGGAGTTTAATAATTCACCAGCCGAGAAGCTGGAACTTGATCTCTGGAAGTAACCAGACTCTGGGGGGGAGAGAGGAATCCTGCGACAGCCAGCAAGGACACGTGACCGCCTCTTTGCATTATTGATTGCCAGCTTGGTACCCAGCCCTGCCCGTCCTGACACCTGCGGCGCCAGCCACCTGCCCGAGTCACCGCCTCACGGCTCGCTGCATCCGGCACTGCCACCGCTCCGGCGTGGCTTGCTCGGCCTCACCGTGCTGAGCAACTGAGGCGTCTTCAGGTCTCTCTCACGCAGGCACCTCGCAAGTCAGGAGATCCCTATCGGCTTGTGGTCACAGGCAGCAGAGAGCAGTAGGCAGCAGGGAGCACAAGGAAAGCTCCAAACAAATTTCAACTCTGCCCTGCCCGTTATTCCCCCACTCCAGGCTTCAGCCCTCTGGCTCTCAGCCTCCCTCTCACTCGCATTCTCACTGAAACTCTCTAACAGCAGCAACAGGCTTCTGTCTGAACCATTTCTCAGGTTTCCCCTCTGGTGAGCTGGGACCAGCGCTGCCATTGTGATTTCTTCTGGGCTTGTGCCTGGGAAGAGAAGGATCAAGCAAAACCCAGCATTCTATTTTTTAGGCTTGGCCAGCTCCAAGAGGATCCTCATATTGCAGCTGGTCCAAAGCCTCTCTACTCTGGTTGCAGCCACTGCGGGGCAACCAGCCACTCACACCCCACATGTGCTGCCAGGGCTGGCTGCAGGGACAGCTCAATCACCTCTTCAGCCCGTACAAAGGGTGTAAATCCCGTGTCTCAAGGAGCCCTTTTTCTGATTTTCTACCTGTAGGAAATTGAGAGTCTGCAAGCCTAGAACCCCTCTGGGAACTTGTAGGATGGAGAGAAAGACAAGACAACCATGGACTGCACAACACTGGAACCAAATGCAAATCCCTCTTTATTTTAGGACGTTAGTTTCTCACAGAAACAGGCAGCAGCAGTCCATTCACTCAGAAGAAAATTATTAAAAATTCAGTTTTTCAGGTTACTCCTCGAAACATCTCCAAATAGATACATAACTTATTTATAAATATGCAAAAATTACTGCAGAAACACTGAGTAGTGTAGCAATCACAGTAGAACTTCCAGTCGTAAGAAAAAAGTAAATCCAAATTGTCACAGGATTGGCTTCTTTGGTGGGAACTGAAGTCAGAGCATTTCAGTTTCATTTTAAGAAAACAGAGAAATGATCTCTCTATGAAGCCAAGGCTCTTGTCCCTTCCACCGAGCTTGCTGTGAGTGAAGACAGGCTTTCACATCTCAGCCCCTGAGCAAGGTGTAGCACAGCACATCAGTGGCACAATAAAGTCCTGGGTGGGGGAGTCTGCTCCCTCCCCAGGCACAGTCAGTGCTGTGCTGCCAGCCCGTCTCAGAGGGGAAAGGAGAAGCTGCCGCAGAAGACAACGGTCTCAGGAAAGGCTTGCCCTTCTCCCAAGGCCAGTAGCAACATTCTGCATCGTATCTACTGCAAAAAGTTGCCTCATTTCTGCTCCCCTTCAAACTGGGTGTTGAGGGGAAAACTATCCCTTTTCCCTATACTATACACTCTGAAATACCTTGGGCCCAGTGGGCCAAGCAATCCCTGAAGCTTTATCAGGCCTAGGCCTGTTCTGTGACATGGGAAGGTGCACGGTGCTTTGTCAGTGGAGGTACTGCACAGACAGGAGACATTCCAGCTGCTACAGCTCAAGACAAGTAGGTGAGGGCTCTGGATTCTGGGTCAGAGAGCAGGGCAGCAAAACCAAGCACAGCAGCAGAGATGGGGTTACAGCACAAAGATAACTGTCAGCATTTTACAGCTATCATACATGTCATACATTCTGTGTCTGGGAATACATGTGTACGTGCACTGCCGTCTATTAAATATGAATTCCTTTTGATTGTTACTAGTCTCTCCCCCACCTCAACACCTTGGTTCAAGGGCAGATCTGAGCCATTTCAGTGTCTGCTGCTCCTTGCCTTCAGAATGCAGAATCGGCACCTCCAGGTCAGTCACCGGCAGAGATGTCGCACCAGCTCCTCCAACTGCTCCCGCTGCTGGTAGATGTAGAGCTGGGTGTCCCAGAGAGCGTTCACCAGCACGGTGTCATTCACCTCGTCCAGCATCACCTCCGTGTGCAGCTGAGGGCTGAGCCTAAGGACAGTGAGGCAGCATCACCAGCTGGGCACAGACGCGGGGGTGACCAGGCGTGAGCCTGCCAAGCAGGACAGTTCCACCAAGCAGCTCCCACCATCACTGGGGTGCTCTGTCAGGCTTGCAGAGCAGAGGCCTTCCCCCTCCTTCAAGGCCCAACCACAGTGAAGCAACCGCAGCACATGAGGGACAAGTCTGAAACAGGCTGTGCAGGGTGGAACAGGGCAGGATGCACATCCCAAAGCACCATGCAAGACAACACCCCCCGAGCCTCCCCTAACTGTCCCAGACCAGGCGCGCTGGGTGCCTCAGCTCATGTGGAGGGCCAGGGCATGCTCCATCCTGTCACTGAGGCACGTGCAGGGGTAGGGGACAGGTCTGGGCAGGCGTGCCTCTGGAGGGGGTGCCATTTGGGATGACGCACGCCACAGCCAGGTCTGAAGCGAGAGGGATAAAAATAGGCCTGTGCAGGAGAGCGGAAAGGAAGCTCCTACCGGAAATATGGGACATCCGTCATCTCACACCAGGCCCTGGCACGATCCACAGCTGGGCCATCTGCGTCAGTGCACTGCGGGAGAAACAGGCCCGCAGTTACAGCACGGCTGCTCTTCCCCTCCCGACAAGAGGCTTCCCTGGCACCAAGTCCAACTGCACAAGCCGCAGAGGGAGAACAAAAAACGGGAGCAAGTGCATCCTGGATGGCACTGCTCATGACCAGGAGTGGGTTGGCTTTTCTTTTTCTTTTTCTTTTTTATTTTTAGCATAAGAACAGTGCTCCTGATCCTTGGGACACAAGAATTGCACCCTACAAACCCTTCAAACATCACAGCACAGAGTGGATTTCCTCAAGGAAATTCCCAGGATGACCTTAATGACAGTCTCCTTGGGATTTCATCTGCATCCATTCTGTCCAAGCCCTGTACAGCAGAGCCTGTGATTACTGCAGGCTTACTGGGCTATCCTGGGACAGCTTCCCTGGGAGCCCTGAGGTAAAAGACAGGGGAAGCAGAGGGACTCTGGGCATTTTCTCACTTTAGGGAGCTAAGAAGGAGATAAAGCAACAGAATTAAGATCATAGTCAGAACTTCAGTTCTGATCTTCCTGCCTTTCATCCATTCAGAGTGTTTTCATGCACAACATTTAATGATCTTCTTCCTGAAGCACACAAGTGCATATGCCAACTACACACTCCTAACCACAGCTCTCAAATACTGTTTTTTATTAGTGATTCTCCCACTTCTCTAGTATTTACTGATTTCCTCAGTGGGGAAAATGAAGCTTTTCTAAAGAAAAACGAACTGCTGTTTTCTGAAGCATGGTTGAATTTTTTTTTCCCCAGGTTGCTTAGATGATAAGCAATGCTTCCTGGAAAGATAGTGAGTTTCACAAACTTACACCAGCAAATGTTCCTAAGAGCCACTTCACCACCACCCTGTCCTTAGCTCCTTTCAGCTGCAAGAATATCCCTTGGGGATGAGTGTCCCTTTGGGGCACTCAAAACCCCAAAGAATCAGACAGGTCTTCAGGCCTGCTGTGCTCCTGTAATTCTTACGTTACCCACTACATCCACGGTCAGAGCGGTTCCAAGCAAATAGAATTCACTTCCAAAAGGAGGAAGCTAGAAACTAGAAATCTTCTCTCCCTCCCTGCAAGCAACCCCAGGGGTCTTTCGCCATCCCCTCCTCCCAGTACTCACACAATCCACCACCATCTTGCCAAGTTCCCTGGCCCCGAAGACGGTCTTCGCCAGCTCCCAAGGGTTTGAGGGGCGGAAGACATCCACAGAGCTCACTGGGACCTGCGGAGGTTTCCCTGTCCCCAGGGAGACCACTAACCCCAATTTTCTTACTTCATGCTTCTGACCCTGAGGACAAACAAAAGATCTGTTTGCAAGGAGCAGCAATGAAAGTGGAACATGTCTTTCACAGCAGTCGTGGGGAAGCTCTGAAAGCCAAGGCAAAAGGCTCAGCAGCCTTTTCTTCCCCCATCCTCCCCCTAAATATGGGCTGGTGAGACAGCTGTAACCCACAGGACTTCAACAGCTGCACTGTTCTGTCCTTTCTCCCCTGACCACACCCAAACCCATGGGATCACCCTGGAGATGAGTCCTAGGACCAGATAACCATGAAACAGTCCAATTCTTCAGTAATTTTGGCAACACACCTCCCCTTTCAGCTACAGAGAGCAATAGCTACCACTGGTTATTCATTTTTTTGAAGAACTTGCAACACCACAGAAGACATTCACTCTTCAGACTTACAGAGTACCCTATCCTTGTCTTCTCCATCTATTTTTGGGCAGAAAGAGGCCCTGCAGAGCCATGTCAAGGGCTACATACAACAATCAA
This sequence comes from Platysteira castanea, assembly GCA_013397175.1. NCBI lineage: Eukaryota > Metazoa > Chordata > Aves > Passeriformes > Platysteira > Platysteira castanea. The sequence continues at coordinate 22,164 of VYXC01004221.1, read as the reverse complement.
CTGAATCATCCTTGTTCAAAGTAGCAAGGAGAGGCTGATGAGACTGACCCCCCTCTCACGTCCTTGTTAGAAGAGGTATCTCACCTCCTTGTTAGAAGAGGTATCTCACCTCCCAGCCACTACTCCCAACACATATCCCCCTCCATACACTCCCTTTTAGGGTGCTGCACTGCTAACTTCTTTACCCAGCAAGACGCATCCACTCTCAAACCCGCTTCCTCTTCAAGAGAGGCTCAGTGGGGCCAAAAAACTCCAGTTACCAGTCAAGGCTGGGATTTGCCTCACCTTTTTGATCAGTGTCTTGTTGTACTCGTGGATCTCTGCCATGGCATCAAGGGTGGGGTTGTTGGCCAGCAGCCCTCCATCCAGGAAGCGGCCGATGGGCCGGAAATAGGTGGGAGCCGCGCCGCTGCAGCGGGCAGCGCGCCACACCAGCTGCTCTGCAGGGACAGAGAGAAAAAGGCCTCTTGCAGCACCTCTGCTGTGCACAAAAAGCACCCCAGCTCCACCAACACAAATCAGGTGGCTTGCAATCCCAGGAAACCTTGCCCTACGTGGTTGTGCCTCTTCCTCCCAACAGTAGGGCTTCTGCTTGGGTGCACAGGGTGACTCTGTGGGGCTTTGAAAGATGTTCTCACCACTTTTTACATAACCCGGGTCAAATTCACTCTCTATCCGTTTCCTTGCTGCTATTTTGATAGTGAACCTGTTATGTGTGCCAGACAAGGCAGCAAGGTGGAGGGGGCTGCACGCCTCAGTTACGTGGCTTTTCCATGTTTTTCTGTGAGAGCCCAGGGAAAGGTACTGACTGTATGCAGGACTCCTCTAGCAGACCCCTTCCTCGTGAACCTTGCTAGCCAGCCCCTCTTCCTGGTACAAGAGAGGCCAAGGGAGGAGGAGAGAGAGAAATGGGAACCATCACTAGGACCTAGTTATAAGTCAAGACCAGGGCTGAGCCATTGCTGGGACAGCCCGATTTTCAGAGCAATGGGAGGAAGAACAAGAAATCTGCCTCTGAGGGATGAAACCTCCCCAAACAACCAGCAGGACTTCCATGTACCATCATTTACCTTCTGGTCGAGTGAGTGGTTGGAAAGTTGCACTTGTCTTGTATTCAGTGGAGCGTTTTGTCTCTGGTACAGGGTAATTCCGGAAAAGGTGGAGCTCAGCTGGCTGTCGGTCACACAGTGTCCCTGTCACCATAACCCTGGGGAAGTGGACACGAGAGAATAAGAGTAAAATGGAAAAAAACCCCTTATGGTTCCAATAGTTCACACTCTTCCAGATCTGCTCTAAGGAGAGGCTGAGCATCTCTGCTGAGACAGGTCTAGAGCACATGTGGGACAGCATCAACCAGCACAGCCCGAGGCAGGACTTACTTGGGTTTTCGGACATCTGTCATTTTGGTGTTTTCCCCAAATTCCTTCTTCAAGAACTCATCCAGGGGCTCCGACTCGTAGGGCCGAGACCCCCGGAACACCATGTCCTTCATGCGGAAGTACAGGCAGCGCATGTAGTCCATGGACTTCCCTGAGACGGGCAACAGCATTGGCAGGAGCAGGGGGCGGGAGGAAAGGCAGGCAGAAAACAGCACATCAGAGCAAGGACTTCCCAGGACAAGTCGGAGATGGGAGGCATCACTCCCAATCCAATCCCCTTCCCAAGCTGCCTGTCATCTGCTTGATGGTTCTCAGCAGCATGACTGGGAAGGATTACAGAGAAAGAGCAAGCTCGGAGCAGTTTCCCGTTACCAGAACGCATCAATCACCTTGCTCTAAGGCCTCTGTGGGGAGCTCAGGAAGAAAAGAACATTGAACTCGGCCACTATGCACTCCCCAAAACCCAGAAAGCTCCCCAAAGCCAGCTGACGTGACAAGTAAGCGCAAAGCCAGGTCTAGGTTTTCCTTCATTAAGGAACATCCCTTCCCTCCTTTGGCAGGCAGAAAAGATCTCAGTCAGGACTCAGAGAGGCAGCTCCCACCACACATCTGCTCTCCCGAGAGGAACACTCAGGCCCACCGCAGTGAGAAGGGACCCATTATGTCCTTACCATGTACAATAGCCAGCGCCAAGATCCCCCCAGTGCTGGTCCCCGCAATCCAGTCAAAAATCTCACGAATGGGACGGCCTGCGGCCTTTTCAATAGCCAGGAGAAGCTGGATGAGCACAAGGCCCCGGATACCCCCACCATCCAAGCACAGGAGCCGGTCCTGACTGGAGAGAGACAGACACAGATGACTGGGAGCTGTGGGACAGATTACAAACCACAGAACACCCCGTGGGAACATGGCCCTGGGGACAGGAAGCTATGCCAATAAGTAGATTGCTGCAGACAGTGTAATCAGTGAATAAATAAATCCAGCAGTGCCTTCTCAGGTGCAACTAAGACATGTCAAATAAGCCTTGTCAGAGCTGGTGCAATATCCTTTGCTCTTGCACAGACGTCTCTAACCTTTACACCAGAGAGAGAGTCACCAGCCAAAAACACACCCAAATCCCTTACAAAACATTAATGGGTGTTGTGTCATAAATAAAAAAGCAGACAGACCTAAATCCTGCCAGCAGCACTTCAGTGCCAACTCCTCCTCCACTCCACGCAAGGTGAGGTGCAGGCACTGCCATGACAGTGCAGGGGAGCTGAGTGAATGAACATCAGGGCAGTGTGTGGAGACAGGGAAATCACAAAGCCAAAACAGTGTTGGATGTCCAGTGGCACAGGGAAGGGACAGAGCAGGGTTTCACCTTCTGATCTCAGGCTACACTGCAGCTCCAGGCAGGACAGGCAGGGATCATTTATGGAAACAGATATTTCTCAAAAGATGCTGGCAAAAACTGCAACGTTGATGGGCATGAAATAATGTCAGCTCTGAGGATGCCATCACCATGGGTGTGGGAGGGAGAATTCACACACAGATTTCACCTTCAAGTTGCACAGGAGCCTGGACAGAAGCTGTTCCTCACTTACTTTCTTCTAGCCTCACTGGGCATGTCCACAACATCTGGTGCCTTCAACAACTGTCCAAGCGTTGTGGAAATATACAGAAGGTCCTTGTACCCTAGAGGGCCATGAACATGCAAAAGGAAAAAAAAAATAAATTAGAGATCACCAGTGTGGTAACCAATTTCCACCATAAACACAGAGAGAACACCATGAATTGAATATCCAACTCCCTTCCCCATAGAAGGAAATTTCTCCTCCCCTGCAGGAGACACAAGCCCTCTTTACCCACAGCCAACAGGTACCTCCCCCAAATTTAACTTTACACCAAGAGACAGCAACCATCCTTTAGAGCAGGCAGCTGGAGATGCACTGGCAAAGACAGGATTTGGAGAAGCAGATGGATGTGCACAGTGGGTGAGAGAAGGCAGAGGCCAGCAGCGTGCCCACTACGCAGTTTACTGCAAGCTGTTAAGATAAAACCTAAATCTACTCCCCAAAGTAACCTAGGCAAGAGAGCTGTGGGGACAGGGTGACTTGTCATTACCCCTCTGATGTTCACCCAGGCCACCCTGGGTGTGGGGCACCAATCCAGGCTAGGTCAGAAGCCAGCCTGTGAAACCAAAAGAAGAAAGAACAGGGGGAGAGAAGTTACATATTCCTGCCAGCACCCAGGCCAGAAGGTGGCTGTGGACAACAATGAATGCGGTGAGGAGTTTCTTCAAGGGCCAGAGTCCACGACAAAAAAGGGTTTTGCTCTGTCACTGCATCAGAGCTGAAACTAGGCATGGATTGCCTTCACCAGGCTATGGTGAGAAGAAGTCCTGGTGTCAGCAGCCAGTGAGATTTCTGGTGACACAGACACATTCTACGATTGTCTTCTAGCTCCACAGGAGAGCCTTTGCAAAGGAAACCTCCAACCTGAGATGGGAAGTGGTCCACAAGCAGATGTTAGCTGCTTGCATGTTCTTCTCATGACCCTCCAAGTCAACTTCCCCACTGCCTAGTCCACAACCCCTCTTGTTGCCTCTGCCTGAGCTCTGGAGCTCCCTAAAGGTAAAAAGCCTGTCACTTAGAATAGACCCATGTGCTTATTCACACAGTCTGGGCAGCATAGACCACAGGATTCAACACACTCATATGTCCCAAGGTAGGCTTTTCCCATGCATAACAAACCCAATGATCAAGGTTGCTTATCCTCAGGCTTCACCCTTTCCCTCTCCCAGCTGCTGGCCTCCAGGATCTGAAAAAGTGACACTTCTAAATCTTGTGCCCAGCACAACACCGGGAGGTCCTCAAGGCAGACCAGCAAGTACCTTCTCTTCTGTACATGACCCAGTGGATAAAGTACATGCAGGGAACTAGGTGCCCCCTCTTCCAGAGAGGTGAGGCAATCAGTCTTTCTTTTTCCAGAACTACATTGTGTCAGGTCTATACAACAAATGTTTTGAGTACAAGAGTTTAGAATCCACACGACAGGAAAAGCAGAGAAAAGAGATGAGATCCTGCAACAGGTCAATGAGGACAGAGTCACCACAGAATCACCAGAGAGTGAGAGCTTTGACAGTTCCCAGAGCACAGCCCGTCTGAAGAAGAGGTCTGAGACAGCACTGTGAAGCAAGAAGGGAGAAGAGTGAGGGAGGGCCAGGGAAGGCGTTACCTAAGCTGTCGAGGTTGCTCCGTGAGGAAGGTTGGCCTTCCAGGAAGGAGGCAGTAGATGGTGCCAGGCTTGGGGAGTCAGGGTTGGGTGGTGGGTGGCAGCGTTCGGTCCCTACAGTTTGCAGCAGGTCTAAGAGCACTTTCCGGTTCGCACCTTAGGTGACGAAGGGGGAGTTACAGATCAGAAAGAGAATCAGTGCACGCGCACACCACGGGGGAATGAGCTCTGCCGAATTAACAGCAGGCTGGACCCTCACAAAGCCTCTGGGATGACCTGGGGAAGGGCAAAACACGTCCCAGGTATCTCTCCCCAAACACCAGGCAGCAGGACTTGTCCACAGCAGGAGTACGCTCTGCTGTGCAGCTTCAAGGGTGTGTGCCACACACTTCTTGCCCCTGAAGAACTGCCCATGTCTGCCAGTGCCTGGGTGGTTCAGCAGTGCTACATCATCCCGTTGTGAGACTGCAGTGCCTGACATGGTGACCTGAAAATGGGGGAGTACATGCCAGCTCTCCCTCTTGCATCTCTGTGTCACAGAAGAGAAATACATCAAGGGCTATTAATACAAAGCCTATGCTGCCTACATAGTGAGTGCCTACTATGTGAGCAACTAGAAGCGGGGAAAGCATGTTGGAGAAGCATCACCCATACATGGCATGTTTTCACCTCTCCCCAAGACACTGTTTTGGCCACCAAGGGGAGGCAGGATGCTGGGCTCACCCTGTACGGCTGCTGACATGCTCCCTCACCTTTACTGCTCCTGGCTGCCAACAGCCCTGGTGTCTCCCCAAAATCATTGGGGATCTCAACATCTCCTCCGAACACAATGATTGCTTTGATCATATCCAGGTGGTCATGCTAGGGAACAACAGAAAGCTCAGTCAAGAGTCACTTACATGATTTCTCATTCCTTCCCTCCCCTTTTCATCAACCAAAGCACCCACAAGGGAACACCACATGTAATACCCCGAACTTCAAAGGACTCTGTCCCTGTCTCCACCCTTCAAGAAAATCATCTCTCCTTCCCAGCAGCCACTTCAGAAAGTTCACCTTCATGGCCAGGTGCAGCGGGGTGTTGCCGTCATGTCCCCGGGCGTTGGTGTGGGCGCCGTGTGTCAGCAGGACCATGGCGCAGTCCAGGCGGCCCCTCTGCACCGCGATGTGCAGAGCCATGTCGGCCGTGCGGCTGCTCACGTTCACCTCGGAGCCGTACTCCAGCAGCAGCCGCGTCATCTGTGCCCGAGCGTGCAGGGCCGCGGCAAGAAGAGATAAAGCAATCGTGAGGACAAACAGCTGGGCACTCAGGCCATGCAGGTCTCGCGGCAAGCAAAGCAGGGGAAGAGGAGGGAGCCTTAGCCTGGATACAGTTGGCTGGCAGATGCCAGCTGAATTTTTCCAAGCACTGGGGTTTCTCTGTCTTTTCCCACAGAACTAGCTGGTGGCTGTGCAATCTGGCTAGAGCTCTGGATGCTTTGGGATTGATACACAACTGGCTGAGATCAACGGAGAAAAGACCAGTTCCTACTCAGGCCAGGATCCTTGCAGACTGAAAGGAAAAATTCTGCCTTCTGAGCTTCTCTTTATAAGCCAAGCAAATTTAGGTCTGCTCTGAAACTCCACAAGACATTTCTGAGAGTAATGGAGACTGCAAGAAGGAAAAGAGCCCTGCTATAGCAATGCCTTCTGCTTGCAACAAGCATCATTCCAGTGCTCCAGCATGGCATATCACCATCCTGCCCAGCTCTGGCAGGACATGGACTTTCACCCACGTGCCACCACTGTGTGCCTACCCCTCACTTCCCCTGCAGTTTCTAAGGCGTCGCTCTGTTTGCTCCCAGGAAACTGGCAGGTAATGAGAAGAGAGCTCCCTCCAGGGGCAACTGTGCTTCAGGGACAGTGCTGCAATTTCATCACCAAAAGGGAATAGGGACAAGCTGGCAGTTTCACAGCTATGGATGAAATACCAGAGATGAGCCCACCAGTTAATTTCACTCCAAGGCTCCACTGCTCTATTCCCTGTGGTAAACAGCACCGACTGGCACAGGGCAAAGAGAATCAAACAGTAGGCTGCTGGCTGGGCTCTGACACTCCCAGGGCTCTGCATGTGCACTCTGAAAGGGACAGGGTAGCCACAGCAGGAATTAACTGGGTGCTGGGTAGCAGCACAGGCCCTCCCCACAGATTGGCTCCATTTACCTCTGCCTTCTTCGCCCAGTGCAGTGGAGTAGCTTCATAGCGTGGGTCCTTGGAGCAAACCTGGCTGGCATCTGTCTCGAGGATGGCCTGGGCACACCTGGGAAAGACAGTGAGATGACAGGATGGGTGGCTGCTGTCTTGACTCCAGACCTCCACTCACATCACCACCTGCCTTCTGCCCAGAGGAAAACCAGGAAACCCTGCAGCAGCAGCAGGGTCTCTGCAACACCTGCGAGTTCCTCGACTGCACTTTTGTTTTGCTCTTCACAGAAAGTGTGGGCACAACAGGAAGAATACAAGCCAAACAGTGTTGGGAGCAGGAGAACCTCTTCGCAACTACAAGTTGCGGAGCAACATCTGGGTGCTTCTCTAATACAGGAATATGGCATTTCTGGAAACTCTCCAAACCTGAGAAGCAAAATTCTTCTCTCTTTCCATGGAAACATGGGGATAGAACTATAATAGTTAAATACTTGCTGAAATTAAGAATCTGTGTACTTCCCTATGAGTGAAAAACCACACCTGTTGTGAACAGACCAATATCTGGTGCCTAGAAAACAGGGTAGGTAGACTTATTTCATAAGTATGCCCTTTCCACTACCACCAAACAAATCCCACACAAGAGATGGAGCCCCAGTGCAACCTCAGTGACCTATGCCCATTTTGGGCTTGTGAATGTGTCTCTAATGTTGGGAAGTACTTTTCAAAATGCTTAAAAATCAGCTACCAGTAGCTACATTTTAAATGCTTAAAAATCAGCTAGTGTTGCCTTGAAAGCCCTGTTTGCAGAGCTTGGACACTCTGAACATTAGGTATTAAAAAGCATATACAAAGGGAATTGAATTTCTCCGAAGAAAACAGGGAGTAAATATTGTGCCTCTTTTGATTCAGTTCCAGAGTGTGTTATTAAGAGTCAAGAGTATCTCTGGTCTACAGGAGATAGGAAAATCTAGGCATTGAAATGAAAGCTTATTAGGATCAGAGCACTCAAAGACAGAGCTACAGCAATTAATACTACCCAATCATCAGTCAATCATCTTCCTACAGCTCATTCTGGGAGGAAGTATTCCACAAACATATCTTTCAAAATCCATGTGTTTCTCCTGATGTCTGATACTGAATAATGTATTAATTTGAGGAAAAAAAAGTTTTATTCTGAAAGCGTTTCTTTCTTTCCCATACCAGCACTTCCCTGCTGCTCTGCCAGTGACTACATGAGACCTGTCCTACCGAGCACAGCCCTGGACAACGCTGAGCAAGCACACAGGTCCCTGGACTGAGGGGGAGACTACACCTACCCCTTCTGGGAGAACTTCAGTGCTGTGTGGATGGGGTAGCCCAGCGTGCCCACAACGCTGCAGCTGGCACGGCACTTCAGCAGGGACCGAACCATGTCCTCCTTGCCCAGCTGGCACGCGAGGTGCAGAGCTGTCAGCCCATCATTGTTCAGGTGGTCCAAGCCAGTAGTTGGGGTTTTGCCCAGGAGCTGGAAGGAGGAGACAGTAGATAAACAAATAGACAAACAAACATGGAAGAGCACCGTCTCTCTTCCTGAGCTTCGAGGACAGACTCTGGAGCACTGGACCCCTCACAATGCTACAGCCTGTCCTCTCCATCCCTGCTCCCTGCAAATTGTAGATCTGTTATGTGCTGACTGGTTTGTTGCACAAAAATATCCCACTGCCACACTGGGGAAACCCTGCAAGCCCTGGTGCACACATGAGAAGTGGGAATTTAGGTCCTTTTCTTTGGTTTAGCGAGGAATCTATCCTCAAAAGAAAGAAACACGAGACACATCAGACAACAAGCCAAGCTGATGCCACCAGAGAAATAAAGAAGAGGATATCCTTTTAATACAAAGTTCCTAACTGCCCACTCCACGGCATGGCAAGCCCTGATCCTCACCCCTACCTCATCGTGCATTAGGAAACTCCAACACAGACTGGTAGGCAGAGGGAGAGCTGTCACAACAGGTATTGGGCAAACCTGGGGGTTGCAGCTGTGGGGAAGAGTCAGTCTCAGGCTCACACCTAGTCTTGGGGAGCTAACAGACCTCAGGAACCATGTGCAAGGCCACCCACGCCCTTACAAACCCCGTCACTCTGCCCAGCATTTCTCAGCAATCAAAAACACCTACAACTTTAGACTGTCTCTGCCTCGAGGCTCTGGTCACTGTCCCCCCTGCAAGGCCACTCAGTTCAAACAGCAGGTCCTGCAGCTCAGGAGAGCCCAGGGCAGCTCCGAACTGTCCTTCAGCCTGCAGGCAACACACGATACCCCATGGCAGCCTCAACACACGCTTCCCTACAGGAGCACTCTGCCCAAAACCAAACACCCTGCTCACAGGAGAGAGGGAAGGGACAGCCATGGGCCTGAGGAAAGGCAGGATGAAGGCCTGATGCAAATAGCAGTGAAGGATACTTTCTGAGGAAACTTGCTTAACATCCTTGTTCTAGTGCAGGGTGGAATCTGGACTCTGATTATGGGAAACAGCACCAGTAAAGAGGGGATTTAAGAGGCTGAAATCAGGCTCAAGCCTCAACTTAACAGAGGGAACTGACTTTCTCTTCCCCTATCTGCAGCTGTTTTCCCATCTCTATCACAGCACAGAGAAGAGGCGTTCTGGTCCCACTTTCTCCTAGTCTAGAGGTCGCTCCCACCTCAATGATCTGGGGGTTGTTCCCTCGCACAGCGTAGTGGAAAACAGTCTCCCCGTTCTTGTCGGTGATGTCCACCCGCGCGTGGCACTCCAGCAGCTCCAGCAGGCACTCCATGTCCCCCTTGCGGCACGCCAGGTGCAGCGGGGTGCAGCCATCCTCGCTGTCCGTGCTGTTCACGCAGCTGCAAGAGAGGGCTCGGTGTGAGGCCTAGGAATGGCCATGGGGAGGAGGAGGGCGTGCAGCTGCTCCAGGAGCTGATGCAGAGGTACCTTCCACCTCTGCCCTGTCTGGTGTGAACCAGGAGGTTCAGAAGAGCCTGGCCTCCTGCCAGGGAAGGAGCACAGGGAAGGGCCATCAAGTAGCCCTGCCCTGGACTCTCTCCCTGATATGCTGTTCCTTTTTCTGCCCTCCACATGGGATCAGCTCCCCCTGCCCAAAAGAAGGCAGGAGACAGGTTACAGTCAGCAACCTGGTGATGGTGCTGCCATTCGCCCTCCAGTCCCCTAACTCCCCACCAGTCTCCCCTCGGTAAACTTGTGCTGGTTTTGGCTGGGGTAGAGTTAACTTTCTTCACAGTGGCTGGTGTGGGGCTGTGTTTTGGATTTGTGCTGAACACAGAGTTGACAACACAGAGATGTTTTTGTTCTTGCTGAGCAGGGCTTACACAGAGCCGAGGCCTTTTCTGCTTTCCTACTGAGCCACCAGTGAGGAGACAGGGCACAGGGGGGCTGGGAGGAAACACAGCTGGGACAGGTGACCCCAACTGACCAAAGATCTTCCAGATCACATGACATCACGCTTAGTAAATGAAAGTGGGGGAAGGAGGTGGGTGGGATGTTTGGAATGATAGCGTTTGTCTTCCCAAGTCACCACAACGTGTGATAGGGCCCTAGAGATGCCTGTACAACTGCCTGCCCATGGGAAGCAGTGATTCAATTCCTTGTTTTACTCTGCTTGTGTGCATGGCTTTTGCTTTCCCCTTTCATGGGTTTATCTCAATCCACGAGTTTTCTACCTTTTGCCCTTTCAATCCTCTCCCTGCTTCTGCTGGTGGGGGAGTGAGGAGTGGCTGCATGGGGCTTGGCTGCTGGCTGGGGTTAAATCATGACAGAACTTCCCCGTGAAAACAGAGCAAGGGCTTGTAGCCAAAAACCGTTTCCAGGCAGTCCTACCGTACCTCCACTCTTGTGGGAAATTCAGCTCCACAAGGGTTGCAATAACCTAATCAGTATCTCTAGCAGGACACTTCAATCCTTTACCTCAAACACCAGAGCTCTGGGCTCTGCAGCAGCAGGTTGAAACTTGCCAGCCAGCTCCCACAGCGAAGAAGGGATACTCTAATACAGCCCAGCCTGCCCTCCCAAGCTCCTTCTGAGCACCGACCCCCTGGAGACCCGCCCGCTCCTTGCCTCAGGATGTGGTTGTGCCGGAAGCTCTCCCGGCGGCCAAACTCCACAGCAATGTGTGCAGGGGACCAGCTGGGGTAGCTGCGGAGGCAGTCGCTGAGCTGCTGGAGCTCCTCCAGGGACAAGGGCTGGCACGAGCTCTCGTAGAAAGGGCGCAGCTGACGGGCATATTTCTCAAAGTACACCAGGGCGTCTGCTTCGTTGTCCAGCTGGAAGAGCCTGGAGAAAAAGCAAGCACAGGGGTCATCCTGCTCTAAAGAATAACCCCAATCCCGTATATCTGAGGAAAACTACTCTTCCAAACAGCGGTGCTGGGAACTTTCCTTTTCTTCTTCAACTAGTGTCATCCTTGTTCCAAAGGAAGCAGGGAGACTACTGCACTGGAAGAGAGCATCCTCCTTCCTGAACAATGTTAGGTCTTGCTCTGAAGTATCCTCCAGATGCTGAACCACCAACAGGAACGAACAGAAATACACGTGTACCTATAGATGCCCTGAACTATTTCACAGCTGCCCGTTGTCTCAATGTTTGGACCCTGTCCTGTTTCCCAGAGCTGTTTTGACGGCAACTCCTCCACCAGCCCACGCGTGGGCCTTCCAACCCTCCCAGCCCACCTGCTGCTTTAACACATCACCCCACACCCGCGGCCTCGGGGCAGCCCTCACATCAGCAGTCTGGGGTCTTTGGTTTCCCGCGTCGGCAGGGACGGCTGGAAGGTCTGTCACTCACCGGAACGCGACCTGCGGGCTCTGGGGATTCACCAGCAGGCAGTCCCAGGAGCGAGCGAGGCTGTTCTTGTAGAGGGCCACCCTGCCATCCTCCCGCAGGCAAGCGTGACCGGCGTACTCGGCGGCCGGCACCTCCCTCACGCGGTACGGGTTGGAGAAGATCTGCGTGACGCTGCTGAAGGTGTCCAGCAGCCGCCCAAAGAACTGCATCTTCCCAGAGCCTCAGGCGGCTTCTCGCGAGGGAAACGCAGCCACTGGCTCCGCCCGGCCCCTACCCTTCCCCGCAACTGTGCCACCCGGAGCGCCACCGGGTGACGCCCCGGCGCCGGGAATG
>VYXC01004221.1:0-10037 GCA_013397175.1 Platysteira castanea | reverse complement strand
AGCGCCGGCCGGAGCGGCCCCTCCGCTCCCGCCTCGGCTTCGCCCCCCGCGCGGCCGCCGCGAGAGGGGGGCGGCGGGGTCCGGCACCGGCTGGAGGCCTCTCTGCCGCCGCCGAAGGCGGGGACGGGACCGGGACTAGGGCTGGGAGGGAACGGGACGGGGGGGGGGCCGGCCGCTCTTCCCTTCCAATTCCCGGCCACCGCCCTGGAGGGATCCGCCGCCGCTCCTCCGGCTCCGGCGGCGGATCCCCGGCCCGGATTGCATCAGCTTCCAGCCGCCCCGGCTCCACCTTTGCCGCCGCCCCCCTCCAGCCCCTCATTCCTCTCGGGGCGCTCTCGGCCCCGTGCCGGCCCCCCTCGTCCCTCCGAGGGCTCTCCTAACGAGAACGGGGCTCCCCGAGGTGGGGAAAGCTGCTGGGCTGCCGTCGGGGGTCCCGGACCCCTCCTCACTCTCCGAACCCAGGGATGGGGAGGGACCGGTCACCGGCGAGGGGCAGACACCGCTTCCGTGACTTTCCCCTCTGGGCTGCTGAATCACGGGGCGGCCACTCCTCACCCGCCCGCGCCGCGACCCTTCGCCCCCGGAGCCTGGGGACACCCAACCCCTGCGCCGGGACCCGCGGTGCTCTCGCCGGGCGGTGGGGCGGCACCTCCGCACGGGTGCCGGCCGGGTGACTTCGCCACGGTGTCACTCCGTGGGGCTGCTGCTTTTACTTTCCCTTCAGCCTCGGGCGGATCTCGCCTGTGTTTCCTCCTCGCGGGGAAGGCTTGTCTTCCCAGCAGGCGGCTGGGGCGTTTTGGGTCCCCTGGGCCAGAGCAGCATCCCAACCGTCTCGTGATGGGATGAAGGAGGGCGGGAGGTCCATCCTTGCCCCATTATTATTATTGCTTGTAGTCAGCATTGCTATTAATATTATTACTATGTACTTTTTTAAAAAGGAGTGGGATGAGTCATGCGGGCCGGCGTGGGGGGGGATGTGGGCAGCGGGCAGGGGACCAGCAGGGCTGGCGTCCTCTGTTCTGAGGTGAGGGACACGGGGCTGGCAGTAACCGGTTTTTCTCCTGGCTGCTCAGCAGGGCCAGAGTGAGGAAAGGATGGCTGCAGACGGGCTCTCCAGCAAGGCTTTGAAGGTGAGCACCAGTGGAAACAGGGGCTTGGGAGTCAGGGGGCTGGTTTTGAGGGTCTCAGGCAACCACCCCTCTCTCCGGCAGGTGAAGCGGGAGCTGGGGGAGAACACTCCACTGCTGTCGGATGAGGAGCTGATGGGGCTGTCAGTGCGGGAACTCAACCACCACCTGCGGGGCCTCTCCAAGGAGGAGGTGGCGAGGCTGAAGCAGCGTCGTCGGACGCTGAAGAACCGGGGTTATGCTGCCAGCTGCCGGGTGAAGCGTGTCTGCCAGAAGGAAGAGCTGCAGAAGCAGAAGATGGAGCTGGAGTGGGAGGTGGACAAGCTGGCCCGGGAGAACGCTGCCATGCGCCTGGAGCTTGACACCCTCCGTGGCAAGTATGAGGCCCTGCAGGGCTTCGCCCGCACCGTGGCCACTCATGGGCCCCCAGCCAAGGTGGCTACCGCCAGTGTCATCACTATCGTCAAGTCTGGCACCAACCAGGCCGCCTACTCCTAGTGCTGGCCTCCGTCCCCCGGCAGGACACAGTCCTCCCCGGGGCTCCTTCCCCATGAATTCCTTCCCAGACCTTCCCCAACCTCCTCCCTGTCAGGACCTGTGCCCAAAGTTCTCCTTCTCTCATCCCTTGAACTCCAGCTCCCCCAGGTAGGGAGGGCTGCTGCTATGTGGGTGCTGGGGTGGAGGAGAGGACCTCACTGGTGGCCCCCACAGCCCCCTCCCCTCTTGGGTATGCAGAGAGGAGAGAGTGAACCCACATGGGCAGCAGTGGGGAAGCATCCCACAGCTCCAAGCTGGTAGGAAAATGCTAGGTGCTTCTTTTGTGAGAAGGCATGAGAGAGCTGAATGTGGGCCAGGCAGTCCCAGGAGCGGCTGCCAGAGAGGGAAAAGAAAAGAGAGAGGTTTGCAGTGTAGGGGAAGAAGGCATGATAGAAGGGTATCAGCGTTGGGCACACAACCTGGACCACAGCTGTAGCAGAAGGGGAGGTGGCAGCATGTCTGAAATCTCTGGGGATGCAGATGGCAAGGGAAGGTTGGCAGGTCAGAGGGGGAGATAAAGTGGCTGCAGGTTGATGCCTGGTAAGGGTGAATGGAATTGGAAAGCACTGTGACAGCTTGTGGTGCTGGGGGACCCAAGAGGCGACAGAGATTGGGCAGGGGAGAGCTGGGGGAGGTGAGCGGGTCAGCCCAGGCTGTCGTCCACAAAGGGGAGAAGCAGTGGTGCTGTTTTATCTTTCTCTATCACGCACATCCTTCACGCCTCTTCCTGCTGACGGGACACTCAGCCTGGCCGGGTGTCTGAAATCCAGCAGCACCGGCAGGAAGGAAGCGGAGGCAGCTGGAGCAGAGATAAACACTGTTTTGCTCAGCACAGGCCAGCTTGTATGGCCCCACCAAGTCTTCCCTGGTGTCCCACCGCCTACAAAGCCCATGGAAAGGTGCTCCTGGGCCTTGAGAGTCAGAGATGTGGAGGCAGAGAGAGGGGTGGAGGTACAGGAGGTGGGAAGTAGGGTGGAGAGCATCCCTGCTCCTGGGAGCTGCCTGGCAGGCAGGTAGGCTCCTCCCTTTGGTTTTCCTCCAGCTTGGACACTGGTGTGGGACAACCGGCTCTCGAGCAGGCTGAAAGGCTGGAGAAGAGCTGGGTTCACTAAATACAGGCAGCACATGGGAGGTAGCAGAGGCAGACCCATCTCGGGATCTGCTGCTGCAGATGATTCCCCTGCCGCTCCGTTCTGCCCCTGCCTGGGTATTGCCACGCCAGCCGCCCTCGGCTGCAGCCTCCATTCTTCCCTGTAGAGAGGTGCCTGCCACTCCTGGATGGGGCACTGTGGTTGGCATCCCCCACCCCAACTCCCCTTGGGTTTATTTATTGCACGAACATAAGTTATTTTCACGTCCTCTTTGCCATTCCGCCTCTCGGCACAGCCAGGATGTTGGTACAGAGCCGTACTTTATATTTTATATATGCAAATCACATTTTATCTTATACTTATATAGAGCAAAAAAAAAACTTATTTATTTTCTGACTTACAGTATGTGTCCTACCCGACTCCTCTGTATTTTGTAGACTTTACAAATAAAGCAAGTTCTTTTTTTTTTTTTTTCCACAGCGAGAGTGTTTGGTCATTCTTGAACTTGGGGACAGAGCTGTGTCTGAATGAGACCAGATTTTCCAGCTCTCTCTAAGCTTTGCTGCAGGACATGCTCAAGAATGCACCCAAAAAGATGGGATGGGGGATAGCTCATGGCTTTTTAGGACAAAAACAGATTTATAGTCTCTCAGAGAAAAGGCCTAAAAAAGCATGCTTAATGCTGAATACCACCTCCCAAAGCACTTGCTTTTAGGAGCAGTTCAGCTGTGCTGAATCAGCTTTTCCTGAGAAAGATAATGCTTTTCACTCCAAAAATTCCCTCCAGGCTGTCCTTGGACCGGGTGCAGGAGAGGCAGGTGCAGTCAGGGCATCTGTGCCAAAAAACTTCCCTGCTGAGTGATCTTACTGCCTTACCTGGGAACAGCAAGGAGGAAAGCAGTCAGCTTCTGCCCATGGATGGCAAGAGAAGGGGAAGAAGTGTGGCAGGGACCTTATCAGGAGATGAAGCCATCCTTCCTCAGAGCTGAGGTGGAAGGAGTGAGCATGTTCCAAATGCCCAGGCGGGGCAGGTCCCCAGGAGATTGCAGCACTCAGGATGGTTTGGGGCTTTGACATTCCCATTCCCTCTGCCTCTGCAAATGCCCCCAGCCCCAAACACTGCCCATGGAAGAAAATCCCAAAGCCACTGTTTGATGGGGCCCCCTCTCTCCCACTGGTGTTTCACAGTGAGCACCTAAGGAAGGATTCATCTCTGCTCCAAGTTTTTGATACATGGGTTTCACTCCTGCCTTGGGCCAGCAGTGGTGTCTCAGCCCGAGGTGCTGCAGTGATGCTTTTCCAGCCGCTCCTACATAGACACACAGAGCTTTCCTTCTGGGAAGAGGACATGACATCCTGACCCACCAAGCCTCAGTCCCTGCAAGGAGGAAAAACTCACAGAAGTCACCCAGACAGCACCACACAGAGGCAGCTTAAGTACAATCTATATTATCTCTATATTTTTTTATTTGTCATCATATTTGCTCATTTCTGCAGAGTATAACGTCACAAAGACCAAAATAGAGAGCGGCTTGTCGCTGAGCTCACATCAGTTAAACACGATAGGTACAAAACTAGGTGACTCTGTCTTATTTATCATACTTTTTTTTCAGTCATTTATATACAAAGAACTACTCTATATGGAAAAATAATAAACAAGTCCCATGGGTATGTTACATGGTAAACAAAAATGGAAGGAAGGAAGGAGAGCGGAAGCAGGTGAGGGAGAGCAGCTCCAAGGGCCTACTCCTGGAACCGGCACATTTCTTGGGCCCTGGGCTACCACGAGCAGACCTACAAGACCATGGATGCCTTGGCCTTCTCGGTTTCAAGCTCTGGATCTCATATTTGTTCCTCCAACACAAAGTGGCTTCAGAGCCAGTGCTTGCTCTGGCACGTGCCAGTCATGAGGGAGAGTAGGAAGTTCAGTGATTTTGTGTGGTGTTAAGAAACATATATTTATATAAAATTATCAAGCAGGGCAGTTAGCTGTTGTTTGGGTACTAGCTCACCAGGCTCCTCCAAAGGCAGCTGGTGCAAAAGTTATACTTGAAACCATTACACACAGGATGCTTTGAGAATATCCAGATCCTCTGCACAGCATATATATATATATATGTGTGTGTATATATATATATATATATATATACACACACATACAGGAGACATTTCAGAATAAGCTCTAAGAAATACTTCTGCAAGCCTGGACCACCTTCATGCTCAATGGGGCAATCACACAGATTTCAGCCACCCAAATGCAACAAAGATTGGGGGATTGGGGGCAGTCACCAAGTGATACTGGGACATCATCAAGGCCTGCAAATGCAAAGAAAGGGGAGGATGGGATCATGTCCCACGCCCCATTTTCCTAAGAGAGTAACATAAGTATTTCACATTAAAGGACTGCTAATCAAAGCCATAAAAGACAGGAGGAAAGTCCATTCAACCTTCAGCCCTGCTTTCCAGGCAGCTTTTGCATGAGGAAATTTTACACCAAGCCGACACAAAGCCTGGCAGAGTGTGTTTGCATGTCTAAATAAGCAGCCACAGACTTAGGAAAATTAGTAACTAACAGCATGGCATTGCAGGATGTGTGTAAATGGGGAAATCCAGCAGCAGAGAAACTGCCCAGCTTGGGCAGAGGTGCTGAATAAATGAGGTGCTCTTCACTCACTGTCACTTCTGAGACACCCAATGAAGAAGCAGATGGATTAGGAAACAAATGGTAAGGTAAACTCCAGGCAGCAAACCAGACTCCAGTTCTCCTAGCAGAGCAGTAAGGAGCAATCCAGAATCACATAGGTCTGCTCTTGGCAGGGAAGGCATCAAGTGGGAGAGGAAGGGAGAAACTACAGCTGAACACAGCAGCTTGCTCAAATCTCTCAATTTTGCTTCCTGCTTGCAGGTAGGAGCATCTGAGCCATAGCACTTGAGTGCGCTGCCCACTCTTCCCCCACATAGTTTTAAGCAAGCAAGAGGCATTTCCTGGTCTCTGGATAGATCTACAGAGGGATCACTTTTGTTTTAGCTCCACTAAGTACCCATGGATTCATCCAAAACCCAACAGAAGCAAGGGGAAGCTTCTACCAATTCCATGGATGCTGGTTCCACCCTTGACAGCACTGCAGGTGCAGCAGAGCCTATGAAATGTGCAGCAGCAGCAGCAGCAACTGCTGCCTGAGAAAATAAAAGGAACAAATTTGACCAGCCAGGTCATGTCAGGTTCAAGTCTGCTCCAGCTTGGCCCAGAACAGCTACAGAGATAAAAACAAAGGAGTGTGCAACATTCCTTCCTGAATATTCCAGCCTAAGGGCAAAACTTGTGTAGCTTGGGGAAAGTCAGTGATGATGAGCATGGGGAGAGCTACCTGTGAGAGACCAGGACCTGCTCTGGCAGCTACCTCTAAGAGGGGCAGATGTGATGCTGGGGGACAGGAAACAAGAAGAAAAACTGGTTTTGTGTTTACATATCTTCCCTTCCCAAAGAGGGGTGAAGGGGCCAGAGCTCTACAAACTTCCATCAGCTATCATAGGCAGTCCTTGGTCTTGTTATCAGGAGACAGATGCTCCAGGGAGGCTTCCTGCCACAGGAACGCCAGGGAAATGGGAAGCTCGGACACCTGGTGATTAAAAAACTCCGCCCTTGTGAAAAAGTAATTCCATCCCCAGTGAGCTTCAACAAGCTTTTATAGCAATTTGGGATGCAGGGAGCCAAGGAACACTAAGAAAGCCCTGTCCTTTTCCCCCTCACTCACTCAAGTGACTCAAGGACTCATAACCAGGTGCTCAGACGGGTGGGGACAGATGTTCCTTACTTAGCACTCAAGGCAATGGCTATATAGAAAGACCAGTCTCCTGTCTGGTCCTCAGGAACGCTTATGGCTGCATCCCCATCCTATTTCCCAAGGATCACAGAGATGTTAGTACCGGAGAGCTGGGGAGAAAACTGTGCCTACATCAACCAATCAGGAAAAGAAATAGAAAGCAGTCAGGTTGTCCTGGTAGAAAAAAACCATAACATTTTTGGCTACAACTCCAGGCTCGGGCCAGTCACACTCCACACCAAGCTGGGCAGGTGTGGGAAGCCAGAGCCCCAAACCCCGGAGCTTTGCTTGAATCAATTCAACTCGATTGCTGCTGTAAGGAATGGGCTCAAGCATGGAGTCCCAGCCATTCCGCCACCTCCGCATTGCTCATCGTGTCCGTACCCACAAAAGCTAATGGGAAGTGCCCACTTCTGCAATCTTTACTCTCTAGGAAGTGATATGACTTGTGTGTTTCTGCATTAATAAATTATTAAAAAAAAAAAGACAGAAAAATGACAGCCTGTGCTGGCAGTTTCCCCCCCTAGAATTCATCATCAGAGCTCAGCAAGAGGGTCTTCTCGTTGTCACGGGCACCGGAGCAGCTGTGGGAGCGCGAGATCACGTGGCTGCCATTGCGCCAGGGGGGGCCGTGCTCCAGTGTCGACTGTTGGGTGTACTGCTGGTAGGCTGGAGAGAAGTTGTGGATCGCATCTTGGACAATGTCATGGGGGTTCATGGTCTCCTTGAGGCTGCTGGAGATGCTCTTCATGGGAGCACAGCGACCTGTTTGGGTAAGACAGGAAGCGACAAGTAAAGAACACTGCTGCCTTCCCCACACCCCTTGACATGAAGGTAAGGAGAACCGGGAACATGCAATCCTGGATCCCGCAGAAGGAGCGTTACAGACTTCCTTAAGCAGCTGCTGAGGAAATGCCACATAAATAATGTCAAGTTTTACCAGGGGTGCTCCTAAACCCAGACACCGTGAGCCAAGTGAATCCACCACAGAACCAAATGGGGGACACACCATGAGAATGGGACACACCCACAGTGACAACCTCCACTACACACTACTGGTGCTGGTCTGGGTGTGCAACGAATACAGTCAGGTAGGGAGGTGCTCCTCTAAATGCTTTCAGAAGACAAAAATTAGGTAAATTCTAAAAATACAGGAGAAATGGCATTTGCTGTTCCACTCAGTGAAAATTAAGACTGCGAGGTGGTATCAAAGTGCCCATGGGAAAGAACTCATATGAGTGGAAAGCAGCACAAAGTAAGGAAAGGAGGGAAACAGGCAGTACTAGAGGCAGAACCACCCCACGTGTCATAATGATACCATGAAGGAAGCGAGAGCTGGAGAATGTACCACCCAAGTGCTGAGCACAGAGGGAAGCTGTATCTCCTTCTAGGAGCTGCCATATCTCATGACTTCTAGCTTCCATATCCAGTGTGGGCTCCTGGCTCTGGTCATTCTGCGGATAAGCTCCCCAGAGAACCAAAGCATGCTCATCATCTGTGGCAATTATAAAAGTGAAGGGAGGCCGGGGTGAGAGCAGCTCCTTTGAGAGCCTGTGCAATTCTTGCAGAGAGATCCCCACAGCTCCGACACAAATGTTCTAAAGCTACGTGTTAATGCCCACGCAGCTGTTTCACTACTTATAATCCACACAACCCCAAAGCAGCTGTGTGAGGCAGTCGAGTTACAGACTTGCAAGGGAAGGGGAACAAGGGACAGGGCATGCTGTAGGTGGGCTGGGAATCAGGAGAGAACAGCATCCCAGCTAAAAACCAACTGAGACAAACACACAAAGCATGCTGTACCTACCGTATGGCCCATATGATGGAACAGCTGCATCAGGGACCAGTGGCCAAAGCAAGGGAGAGATAAAAGGAAGAGGAGGGAGAGACAGAGACAGAGAAAGAGGAAATAACAAGAACTGAACGAGGCCAACTGCCGAAACATTCCCCACTGTACTGACCAGCAGCTGACCCTTTCATCACCCATAGATCTCATCTCCCCCCACTGCAACCACTGTTCTTCCAAAACCTCTGGGATGGAGGGGTCATCCACCTCAACACTGCCCAAGGGCTGCTGTCTTCCCACACACTGGCACAGATCTCCCCCAGCAGGAAGGAATCCCCTTATTCTGAAAACGGCATAGGCTAGGCACAAAACCCCCTTTTCCCAGAGATAACATCCATCTTCCTCTTCCCAAAATAAGAATCTTCCTCACAGCAGCCCAGCCCTCACAAAGTCATTACAGGAAGATCCTCCTCCTCCATGACAAATATATTGCCAAAGCACAGCCTCATCTTCCCAAGCCAGATTCAAAACAGAGCCTGTTTTAGGCCACGTCTCTCCTGCCTTCAGTCTGTTGCACAATCTGGAGCAATGGAGTTCCCCTTTGGGGAGACAGGAAGGAGGACAAACCCACTCTACCGAAACAATGCAACATCTTAGAACCCTCAGGTCTGCAACAAGTTGTCGTGGGTGGCATACTGGGGAACTGAAAAGGGAACAGTGCAGTTCAGGCAAAGTTTCTGCCCCAGAGAGCTGTTGCACAATAAATCTGTTCAGACACTGTGCAGGAGGGGATGTGGCATTTTCCAAGCTATCAGGCTGGGAGTCATATCAGTGTGTTGGCTGCCTGAGGAACCAGTCTCCACCCAGTCTCACTACCAAAGAGACAAGCCATATGCACTGGCATACTTCCTACCTTGGGCATCAATTCTCTTGTCCACATACACCTTGTATGTGAAGGCGTGGCGCAGGGCAATGGCTGCAAAGAACATCTCCACACAAATGATGAAGTCTTGATAGCCAGCAGCTACTGTGCCTTCACCCACAGACACATCAGCGGAGTGGATTTTGGGGATGGCACCACACTTTTCCAAGATGGCCAACAGCATCCCTAAACAAAAGAACAAGTTCATGTAAATGTGCAGAAAACATGGTCTCACAGTAACTGCAAAGAATGGAAATAGCTGTTTGTGCTCTATGTCCTAGACACAACCCCACTCACCACGGGAGCTACAAACAGAGTGGGCTACACGCACCCACCTATGGTCACTCGTACAGCAGAGAAAGGAGGAATAAAATGAGACAAATACATTTAGACAAAGAATGTTCAAACACTGATTTTCTTCTATTCTCTACTGACACATGAAACTAACTGCTGCAGGACTTGATTAAGTCCAAAAGGGTAAGAGGAGTCAGATATTTTTGTAAGCACTCCTGTGATCTATGTGTTGTCCCAAAATAGGTCCTTTCACACAGTGTACAAGATGCCAATCCACACAAAGAGTCAAGGTACTTGGCTTATTTACAGTTCTGCACAGAAAGGGGTGCTGGCTGGCAAATCCACAAATCCAGCACAATGACTACCAAAGCTTTTTGCTATTTATACATTTTAGAAAATAAAGCCACTAATACTCCTTGGCTAAAAATTACCTAATTCTCTTTTTAATTAGTATTC
>VYXC01004219.1:35066-86389 GCA_013397175.1 Platysteira castanea | reverse complement strand
TTTCCCCAGAGCGGGCCGTGCCCCGCCCCGCGCGGCGCCCACAGAGGAGGCGGAGAGCCCGGAGAGCACAGCACAGACTGCAGAACGCTTTATCAGAGCGGGGTACAGATCTCTGGAAAAGGGGCTCCCCGCAGAAGGAGGGGAAAAACCCTCAAAACAACCGAGAAAAGAAAAAAAGCGCCCAGGCCTCGAGCCTCCGGAACAGAGATGGGGTAACACCCCAACATCGGCGTCCCCGTCCGGCCGCGGCGTCCGCGCCCCCTCCGCCGTGCATTCGGCACACGGTGCACGCGCAGCGCGGACACGGACGCGTGTGGGAACAGCGACATCCACGGGGACATCCACCGAGACACGCGTGGGGACAGGGACAGCCACCAGGACAGACGTGGGTGGGAACAGGGACAGCCACCAGGACAGACGTAGCGCGTGTAGACATGGACAGAAAAAAAGCCTCAGACATGCCCGACATCGCCTCAGCCCTGGCTTTCTCCTTGTCCATTCGGGAAGCGCTGGAGCAGCGGCTGGGAATGAGAAGGGGAATGCGGGGGGCGATGGAGCCCTGCAAACGCCTCTGCCTTGGACCAAGACCTATGAGTGCTCTGCCTTCACTAAAAAACTCCCCAAAGTGCAATTCCGGCACACGTGGCCGGAGAGGCAGCGGCGGCCAAAAGCTGCACCCCCTCTGCACGTGTTGAGGGTCTCTCTTCGAGCTCCTGGGTTTGCCCAAGAGCCTGTACAGGAGCCTGACTGCAAACTCAAGGACAGAGATGCCCATTTTCTTCTGCCAGTCCCTTGCCTGGCAGGGAGAGCTCGCCTGCAGCCCCAGCCAGGGCATGTCCCACAGAGCCTGAGATCCCGGCTGGGACAACGGGGATGAAGGACAGCAGTGGCACACAGACCTATGTGGGAAGGGGCTGTCCTGTGGGGTCAAATCTCAGAGTACAAGACCCGTGATGCCTCCTTTAATGATGGGGAGCCCGGACAGCATTGCTGGGTCACTCAAGAGAGCCCAGCAGAGAACAGCAACTCAAGTCCAGAATGAGCTGAAGTGCAGCTGGAGCAACATTCAGACCAAGGATGCTCTTTCCCCTGGGCAAGTGCTGCTCCTGCCAGGCAGCACTGGCAGTGCCTGTGACAGGCTCCAGAGCTTCTGCTGCTCCCCTGCAGTGCCGTGCAGAGGGGGGCCAAGAATGAGCTCGAAAATCCAATCCTGTGGGAACCAAAGGCTGGACAGCTCCCCAGCACTGAGCTGCTGGGACGGGAGGTGACACGGCAGGGACTGTGCCAGCCTGAACAGGGGCAGTTTCCCTTTCAGATCAGCATCTCCCTACAGGAAGGTTCCTCCTTGTCCCCTTGACAAAGCTGTTCTGAGCCTTTGCCTGTCCTCTTACAGGACCACCCCCACCCATCCAGACCTGCTCCGAAGGGTCCAGCATTACAGGACTGCGCAAGGATCATCTCAAAAGGGCAGACGATTCTTTGAATGAACATGCTGCAGGAGCTCTGAGTTCACCCCCTCTCTCAGGACCCAAGCACAGCTCCAGCTCACAAAGCTCATTCTCTGGGACACAGAGGCCAAGCAGCTTTAGAGACCCCCAGAAACAAGGGGAGGGAATAAAATCTCCATCAGTGACGCTTAAACCATCTCAAAAAAGATGCTTGATTTCAGGTGGCTGTAAAGTCCTGATGAGGCCAAGCACTCCAGCTCCTGACCGAGGTGGTCCGAGGGCAGGGGCCTGGGTCAGAACAGCTCGAGCCCACCCTGGTTCCCCCCCAGAGCCCCCTCCTCCAGCACAGCACCCAACAACAGCACCTGTAGCAGGGATGTGGCTCCCTCTGGCCGTTCTGCACACACTGCTGGACAAAAAATAGGTTGCATTTTTAGCTTTTTGAAGCCCCTTGAGCCCAAAGGCAGGTGAGGCTGTAGGTATTGCACAGCTCCCATTCCCCTCCAACAAGCCCTGAGCCCCCCCCAGCCTGCAGAGCCCCCCGGGTGGCACAGGCAGGTGGGATGGGGCAGGAGCTGCAGCTGGGAGAATGAGCTGCCAAGCAGCGATGAAAAGGGGAGAGTTTCTTGAGAGACTTTTGATAGACTATTTGGTAAATACATGGATACATGAACAGCAGCAATTTGCACAATCCCCAGACTGTGCTCCCAAGAAGCACAACTCACAGCCTTCTGCATCCACAGGCAGGCAAGGGAAGTCCAGGTCCTGTATTCCAGGCAAGACAAAAACATCAGTTCCTGAAGATTCTCACTAAGTTCAGCACAGTACAGAAGGAAGAGCTTCCCATCAGCTCAGCTACCTCCTGGGACCCAACATAACCACTCCTGAGTGCTGCTGTGAAGACAGATTGTGGGGACTGAGGCCTGAGAGCAGGGTCCCACTTCCCCACCCCTCTACACGGAATCCCAAGGACAGTGAAGATTTTAACGGGAATAAAGAGATTTCAACCCTCTTTCTCAAGTGAGGTTCATAAAGCACACGAACAAGACCCGTCTCCCTCTGGTCTAAAGGATTTCCTGTTTTCTCTCTGGGAGATGAGGATGGGATTGCTGCATTCCAGACAATGCTATGATATGTGTCCTGCTGATGGATGAGCCTGAACACTACCCCATGACACCGAATTCTCTCACCTATAGCCCGCAGCCCTCGCAAAGCCAACCCTCTCAGACACCCGCAGCAGGGATTTCCACCAGCAGATGTGACCCCAAAGCAACACCCCAGTCACCCAGCTTTCTGTCCAAGAGTCCATGAGCACAGCAGTCCATGGCAGAGCCAGGCTCCCGTTCCTGCCTCCTGTGTGTGGACGTGCCCTTGTCTCCCTGCTTGCCCTGAGGGGTGGAGGGGACATGTGAACCCAGTGTCCGTACACCCATGACCGTGTGAGGGGCTGAGTGGCTCCAGGAGGATGCAGGGTCTGGACAAGCCCGATGTGGGTCGGGTGGAGAACTCGCCCTCCAACGCGGCTGGGCTTGGGAGGTGCCCAGTTCCCATCTGTCCGTGCCCGCGGGTCCGGAGCGGGCGGCGGCCGGTCGGATGAAGCGTGGACTCCAAGCACAGAGGGAGGGGTGACGCAGTGCAGCACAGGGTGAAGGTGGAGCCGAGCCCATCACAACTTCGGGGAGAGCTGAGGAGTCCAC
The DNA here is from genome assembly GCA_013397175.1 of Platysteira castanea. NCBI lineage: Eukaryota > Metazoa > Chordata > Aves > Passeriformes > Platysteira > Platysteira castanea. The sequence goes on along the minus strand of VYXC01004219.1, from coordinate 83,244 downwards.
GTCAGTGTCGCCAGGAACTGTGTGCTGCCCCGCAGTGTTACAGACAGGAGAAGTCACTAGAGAGTTTGGATCCAAGTGAATTGGCATGGCTACTCTGGACTATGGTAACATGGGAGCAATTCTATTCCATGGCCTTTAATACATTTCATTTTCATAGCACCTTTCATCCCAGGGTTTAAGTGCTGTAACAGAAGCAGGTACTGTGCACCCATTAGCACAGGGGAAACCGAGGCACAGAATGGTTTAGTGACTCGCCTTGGGCCACTCGGAAAAACCGTGGCAGAGTCTGGACAGCCTTAAACCTCCTGACTCCCTCAGTTGGTCAGACCACACTGCTGCCTCACATGAAGCCACTCCGGTCCCTGCCCTCCCCAGCAATGTGCTCCTACCCATTCTTCGGTGAGGTCTCATGCTCCTTTTTGATGCACAAATATATGACACAAAAAAAAAAAAAAAAAAAAAAAGAAAAAAAAGAAAAAAAAGAAAAAAAGAAAAAAAAAAGTGCAGTAAACTAAATGTTTAAAAAAGCACATTTGTGCTGTCTCTGTGCAAAGATAAAAGAAATAAATACATGATTAAAAAATTAAAAAGGTTCACAGTATCACACATGGATAGGTAGCTATGGTAGTGCACGTCTGGAAAACACTGTGTTACTACCCAGGATTCTCTACATCCAGCTGGAATTCTCTGCTGGGAGCTGCGGGTGAGCGGGTGGTTTCTTTGCTGCCCACGTCTGGGGTAAGTAGAAATACATGGTTATAGTTTTGCTCCATTCTGAAACGCAGTGCCCGGGATCCTGCAGTGCAGCAATACTGGTGTCAGCAAGCTCTTCCCCATCCCACTGGAATGGCTGCATCAACGAAAAGGGAACACATCGACCTGCAGAGGGAATCGCTGCTCTCTGGGACTTCTGTGTCTGCATAGAGATTACTGCAAGAGGCAGAGAGAAGAGAGTCACAGAATCATGGAATCATTAAGGTGGGAAAAGACCTTCAAGATTACCAAGTCCAACCATCAGCCCAGCACCACCACCATGTTCACCACTAATCCATGTCCCCAGGTGCCACAGCCACACGTTGTTTGAACACTTCCAGGGACAGTGACTCCACCACTGCCTGGGCAGCCTGTTCCAATACCTGACAACCCCCTCTCAGTGAAGAAATCTTACCAAATATCCAAACTAAACCTCCGCTAGCACAGCTTGAGGCTGGTTCCTCTCCTCCTGTCCCTGTTCCCAGGGAGCAGATTCCAACCCCCACCTGGCTGCACCCTCCTGTTGGGGAGTCGTGGGGAGCGAGGTCTCGCCTGAGCCTCCTTTTCTCCAGGCTGAGCCCCCTCAGTTGCTCCTCATTACACTTGTGTTCCAGCCCCTTCCCCAGCTCCACTCCCTTCTCTGGACATGCTCCAGCCCCTCAATGTCTTTTGGTCATGAGGGGAAAGAGAACCAACCCCTGAGCACCAGTGCCCACATCAGTCAGGTCTGTGTCCTGCCAACTCCTAGCACAACCAGAGAGGCTGTTTTACCTCCTCCAGCAATGGCAACATATCTGGAAAACCTGAGCTCCCCAAAGCTTTCCCTGCACCAAACAACTGGGAATAAGCCACAGCCTTTGCTGAGCAGGCTAGGGTTCTGCCGGCACACAGCTGACCTGAGAGGCAGCCGGGCTCTGCTGCAGCCATGCAGGAGCCCCACGCTGCCAGAGGCCAAGCTGACCTTGCAGAGGGAGCACCAACTCCGACCTCGACCCACCGGGCACCCGGCACACGGCTGTTGGACACTTACTGTATCGCTCTCCTCATCGGAGACAGAGTGGAGCTGAGCGCTATAGTGGAGCGGGGAGTAAACCCAACTCCTCTCGTCTGTCGGCTGCCAGAGTGGCCAGAGACGGCAGGGAGAATGCAGGGAGAGCAGCAGCAGAGCAGGGAGCAAAGGAGAGAAGAGGAAAAAATAAAAGGAGAAAATAAAAAGAGTAGGAAACAATACAGTAAGAACAGCTGTCCACCTGGAGGGAGAACACTGAGCCCAGAGCCAGCTCTCAGCAGAGGAGCCCTCCTCATCCTCAGCACGTACCTGCTCCCTGCCAGCCAGGACACGGGACCTGCGCCAGCTGCACTGGGGGTGGCACAACCTCTCCTCTTGTAGGGACAGAGTTTTAGAGCTTTTGAGATGTGAGGGAAACCTCAGCTCCCTGCCATGGCATCACCCCAGCTCCAGAAAAACCAAGAGACTTGGGAAGTGACTTACCTAAGAGCAGTGACAGCTCTGGGTTCCTGCTACCTGCTACCAGCTCGCACCCTCCCATTTCCAGAGCCCTGTGTGTGCTACAAACTGATGTCCAGGAGGGCTTTTACAGGGAAACTGGATTTGTTTGCTGTGCCTTCCTCCTTCTTTGCAGAAGGCAGCGGAGCTGGGGTGAGACCATGGTGGATGGTGGCCACAGAAAGGAAACAGTTATTGCTGAGATCTTGGGGACAGTGGGGTGATGGCAACAAGTACAAGACAGTATGCAAAACACAACTGGACCCTGGAAAGAATGAGGGGAAGGAGGTGTGCTTTGAGGGACAGTTACCACAGCACTGGGCACTGGTGTGAGAAGACACACTGCTGCCGACACAGCACAGATTCAAGGGCTGGTCTCTGCTTCCAGGGTTCCCAGGGGCCATTTACATTGCAAACAGGCTCTTTTGTCTCCAGGGGAGCTCCCACGGAGAGGAAACTGCCCCCTCTGACCCAACCAGGCATTTGCAAAGGAAAAGAAACAGAACTGAGTGCTTGGAAGAAGCCTGGGGTGTTCCCAGCCCAGGAACTGAGCGTGACAGTCTACAATGTACAAAGAACTACAAGAAGCCAGAGAAGCTTTGAAGCACTGGGCTCCACATGCTGAACCCTCCAGCAACTGCAGCTCCCTTAGTAGAGAGCGCTGGGAGGAAGGAGGGTTGAGAAACCCCTGTCTGGAGCTTCTCTCAGGGTTCTGTCAGAGGTACAGGAAAGCTCCCCACCACATCAAGCTTGTCCCACATCCTCTTTTTCATCCATCCTGACTGAACCACACGCTCCAGCCAGTCTCTTTCAGAGCCCTTTAGGAGCTTGGATGCATGCGGGGAGCTGCGGGAGATAAAGGAGCATCCAGTGCTTGGCACTACCCTCCCGGTGCCGGAGCAGGCAAACCCAGCTGAGGGGCAGGAGGAGCTGCGGGAGGAGTTGCCTGTTTGCTCACAGAGGTGCAGCACCTTCCTCATGCCATCAGCCACAGCCAGGGGCACATTCCTGCCCCTGCTTCCCCATGCACCCTGCCTGGTACCCAAATGGGAGCACCAGGCTGCACCAGCACTTGTGCGAGGCTCCGGCAGCACTGCCAGCACTCCCTGGGGACAGCAGCTCTCCCAAAGCCTGAGAAGGTAAATGCTAAACCCCAGAACAGTCTCAGCTCTAGATTCAGCCCCTAAAAGCTCAAATGCCTTCCTGTGTCTTTTGGAAAGGAAAATCCTCCCTGGTCACAGAACACCTTCAGTGAGGAGGGAGAACACTGGTGATGCTGAGAAGGGCTGGAGAGCTGAAATCAGCCCTAACTCAGCACCAGCTCCTGCCTCATGTGGTTTATGAGCTGCTCCCCACAAACCAAAACACTTCTGTTTGCAACTGGATTTTTAGAAGCTTCAAAACAACTTAATAGTGTCTTTAAAACCCTCTTCCTGGGTTAAGGGAGCTGAGCCTGACATCACCTATAGAGGACTCGGTGCCTCTCTGGCCAGATCTGGTACTCAGAATCACAGACCAGTTTGGGTTGGAAGATCACCCAGTATCCCCCCTTGCCATGGGCAGGGACACCTTCCACCATCCCAGGTTGCTTCAAGCCCATCCAACCTAGCCTTGGACGTTTCCAGGGATGGGGCAACCACAGATTCTCTGGGCAACCTGTGCCAGGGCCTCACCACTCTCACTTTTCCCAAGGGCTGGGTGACACTATGGCCCATCCCAGGGCAGGAGCTGTGTCACCGGTCTGCAGAAAAGCAGGACAGAGCTCATGATTCTCCCAGATCCTACAAGGACATCCACTGGTGTCATTTCAATATGCTTCCCCCATTTCTGCTGGGCTGGTTCCTAATGCCCACTCAATCCAGAGCCCCAGCCGTCAAGGGAAATGGGGTGCTGGCCCCAGTGTTTCAAAGCTGCAGCTCTGCTCCCCTACATGCTGTGCTGGCGTGGTCACTTACAATCCCAGAGGAATGCGAGGTAGTTCGGAGTCTGCGCTGGCGGGGAGAGTAAATCCAGTACCTCCCATCTGTGAACTGGGTGGCCCCAGGACAAGTGAGGTGAGAAAGGAAACAGAGGAAAAAAAGGGTGATGTGAAAGACAGGATGAAAGAGAAAGCAAAAAACAAGGGGTGGGGCAACTCCAGGCCTGAATGGGTGAGCAGGTGGGAAAGCCGTGCAGGGGAGAGCGGTGCCCATGCCCTGCCACACTCTGCACTTTTATTCCCTGGGGGTGAACAGGAGGATGAAGTGCTCTCCAGGAGCAGACTTCCAGTGATCAGATCACAGTCCCCTGGGACTGGCCAAATCCTCCTCTGTACACACCAACCCTTCACCCACCATTGCCTCTGAGCACTCCTGTAGGAGCAGCTGTGGTGCTACTTGAGCGCATGGGTGCAGCCTCACCTGAGATCCAGTTCAAGTGGTTTCCCAAGGAGAGCACCCACGGGAACCCAAATCAGCTTTTCCCTTCATCCCAGCAGTGACAAACACTCCACAGCACACGACACACATTTAATGCAAAACTCAGACTCAGATGAAGTATGAAATGCTGATGAGCAGTCAGTCACGCTCTCAAGAACACACTCTGCAGAATTTTCTCTTGCACAGAGGTGCCCCTCAAACTGGGGAAAGTACATATGCCCAGGGACAGGGAGGAAGAGGAGCTGACCCTTGCTAGAAGACACTTGCCAGGAGAGCAGGCAGGATCTGCCTGCACACAGCTGCCATCCACAGGCAAGGAGGGGGCAGCAGTGTTAGAAGCGCCGTTTGTATTTTGAACAGCATGCATCCAACCCCAAACAAGCTGTAAAACAGGGCTGATTCCTTCCACAGCTCCCAGGAGCCTCAGAGTGACTCGGCAATGAGTGAGCAGCTCTGCAGGAGAGTCACAAGAGCTCAGGGAAAGGCCAATGCTGCATTTTAGTTTAGCCTGAAGGAGCCCGTCACATGGGCTCACCTCATCTCCAGCACCACAGAACCAACAACAACAAGTCGGAGCAGGGAGGAGCTGGGCACCTCTTTTAATGAGGGTTCCAGTGCCCAGGCATGAGAGAGAGCTCAGCTCTACGGGACAGGCACTCAGCTCTGCTCCGGGAATCCATGGGACAGGTACGTGTTCCTAAAAAACCTCTTCTCTGGTCTGCAGAAGTTGCTCAGCCATTGTGGGAGCTGAGTGAGGACCAGCGCCAGGCTCCACGGCACTCTGCTGCCAACCACCAACTTACTCCCTGGCTCAGCACTAGACTCCCACTGCATCACCTAATGCAGCCTGCAGGGAAAGGAAAAGCCGGAGTTCACTAGAGCCCAAGGCCACCCTCTGCAACCACCTCCCCTTGGGCCTAGGCCATGTTTGCATCAGGAAAGCAGCCAAGATCTCTGGCTGAGGACAGAAGAACCTCTCTGTTGCACCCACATCACCTTGGCTTGTCCCACGAGCAAATGTGCTGGCCTAGATAAGCACTTGTGCTTGGAAGTAGAGCAGCACAGGTACAGCTACATCCACAGGAGGAGTGCCACCTGTGTGAGCCCCACTAGATGCTGGTTTGAGTTCTCCAAGGGTTAATCCAGTTCCCTGCATTCAAAAACCCACCCAGCACCAAGGTCTCGAGGTGCTCCACACCAAGATGGTGCAGGGCAGCCACTGACATGCACGCAGGTGCCTGGAATGGATACTGACAGCCTTGTCCAACCCCTCCCATCACACCCCAGGGGTCAGGTGGAGAAGGTCTCTTACAAAGTATATGTCTGTGACTGGCACGTCGTCTTCATCCGAGGCCTGGCTGGCTGGTTCCGAGGCCTGGCTGGCCGTCTCCACCTCCACGGTGGCTGTGGATGTGACAATGGCACAGGCTGAAGAAGCTGCCTCTCTGCAGAGGGGAAAAAAATGACAGTCTAGTCACTGCAATCAGGACAAGAGCAAGCAAAACTGATTTATTACAGAAGAGCTGAAGATGCTGTGCTGTCACATCCTGAAAGGGCAGGTCAGGGCAGGTCAGGGCAGAACTGTTCTCAGCCTCACCGAACATCCACGACTCCAGCAAAGCTGGGGACTGGCAAAGCCTCCAGCACAAGCAGCCACAGCTCAAAACCCACCATGTGGGCTCTGCTCAACCCTCTAGAACACTCACTCTTTGACTTTTTCTTCTTCAGGAGCTACAATCTCAACGTCACACTTGGGCTCCAGCTCAACACTGATTTGCTGAACCTCCTCCTCGACCCGCACCTCCTCGTGTGACCTGGAAACCGAAGAGAGACAGGCCCAAAGGCTCAGCTGGGCAGGAGTTATGCACAGCCCTCAATTTTAGGTCAGCCTGAATCAGTCCTGAGCCAGCCAAGCCTCTTGTGCAGCTCTGCCCCAGCACACAGCTGCTGCTGCTGCTGCTGTGGCACCCGGCTCCCAGCACAGACTCAGTGGCTGATTTCAGCTCAGAGGGGGCATTCAGACCTCTCAGGACTGAGGGTTTGGCTAACCAAAACTCCCAGGAAAAAGAGTCAGTCCTGGAAGATTGCAGCACTCAGGAATAACAAGGTGGGAGAAGAGGACAAGAGCAAAGGAGTTAAACAACCAGTGCTGCAGGAAAGATGGGCAGTGTCTGATGGAGCATGGGAGCAAAGAGAACTGGCCTCCAGGGGAAACTTGTATCCAGAGTTAGCCCGGCACCAGGCCAGAGCCTCTGACCTCTTCCAAGACTCCCAGCACACCCCAGCTGCTCCAGGGTTGACATCAGATTTATCTGCACACTCTGGAACAGTTTCTGACAGTCTTCACTTTAATACCTCGTGCCATTAGAGTAATCACTTGTGCCAGCAGCGCTGGCTCCACCGTCCCCATAGGAAGGAGGAGCGAGAGCCTGCCAAGCCAAGGGGCAGTAGTCAGAGAAGGGCTGAGCTCTGGGTTCACTGACAGCACTGCCCTGCTCCAGGCTGGCTCTGACCAGAGCTGGGGCCAGTGGGCAGCACTTCTGTCCAGCTCCACGCAAGGATCTCACTCCTCTCTTCCTCACAGGGCTGGACCTCAAACCTGGAGTGAATTCCCCAGCAGACAAGAATAACCAGAGGCACAACACATTCTTGAGCAAATTGGGTAGGGTTTTTTCCATCTCAGCTCAGGAATGTAAATTCTTGTTTTAATAAATTTGTGTCTGCACTGGTTTTCACCAGGGGATCCCAGAGAGCTCTACAAGTGCACAGGTCCCTGCTCTCCCAGAAAGGGCACACGGAGGCACTGGCACTAGAAAGGGACAAATTAGGCCAAAAACAGCAAAGGTGGTCACACCTGCAGAGGGCTGGTGTAGCTCTGGCAAATTTGTGACAGACAGATCTACTCTGACCAAGCCACTGAGCTCTCTGAACGCTCCCAGGTCACTCTGATTCACCTGACCTATTTTTGGATGAGCAGTCAGGTACTACAGCAGCTCCCTCCCTCCATGAGGCACCGCTGAGTCCGAACTATTTTGGATGAAGTCCCTGCATTTGCCACATGGGCACCACCACTGGGGCCTGGGTTTAAGTTTCCAACTTTCAGCAGTATCTAACACTGGATTCTGCAGGATATCAGGTACTTCACATGTCCCAGACACTTCACACAGCGAGCAGGTCCCTGCCCTCCAGGAACAGGAATTTACCAGGATTCAGCAACATGCAGCATCCAGAGGTATTTTCATTAAGAAATACCACAGAAAGGGATTTTTTCACATTGCATGTCAACTGAACTCAGCAAATCACTCAAAGCTGGAAACAACAGCAGATGCCTGTAACATGGGGCAAACGCTCATCTTCCAAAGTCCTTTCCTTCCAAGCACCAAACACTGACAGCAGGGAGAGAGGACATCAGCCTGTCAGGCTCCTCTGGCTACGGCACATCCCAGGACTGAGTCTCTGATGTCATTTCAAAGCCTACTACACCTACACAATGTCCTGGAAAGCGAGGGCAGAGCCAGCAGCATCTGCTGGCTCCTCGTGCAGATCCTGCTGACATGGGCAATGGGGTCATTCTTACTGGTGTAAAATAAATAACACACAATAACTCCATGATATGAGCCTCTAAATCAGACACCCCTCTGCAGCACAGCATTTCTGTCCTACCTTGCCCTTGGCTCTGAGACATCACAGGAGGGAAAAAGCCTCACAGATTTCTGAAGACATTGGAAGCTACTTCTGTGGGGACTGAGGGTGCTCAGTGCCTCAAAGTCAGAGCCCTTTCACTTCCCGCAGGTCACAAGCAGATGCTCAGAGGAGGAATGTTCCTGCTGTCAGGGCTCACTTACTCACTTCAAGGGACTTAATGACCTTCCTTGACTCTGGTGCTGGGTGAGTGGGTAAATTTGGACAACACTGTTGTCCCTTTTCCTATCAAATAACTGTGGTATTTTCAAAGCACTAAGTCTGCTTGTGAGGAAAATTCTGTGTAAGAAATGGGGATCGTCTGACTGCACAAGCAGCTCAGCATCCTGCAGAGGACCATGCTAAAATCCTGGAGCTGCTGAAATCCCCACTCAGCCCTCTAAGAGACCTTTGCACAGGAATAAACATGAGGTCTCTGTGCAGCAGAGAGAAGATGAGACAAGAAGATAGGAGACCCATTTCTCACCTGCCATCCTGCCCTGAGGAGTGTGTACGCCTCCTGCGGAAAGAAAACAGAAGAGTTTGGAGGAGCAATTTAAGCCAGAAATCCTGCACTGTCCCCAAATCTACCTCCACACCCCATGAGGGAGATGTTCCACTTAACAGCTGACACTTCTTGCAGCAATAATTAATCCCATCAAAGCTGTGTCTGCTTGCTCCCAGGAGAGATTTAATTAAAATCGGTCATTAGCATTCCAGCGTGCAGGGCAGCCTGCCGGGATCTGCAGCACGGAGAGGAACGGCAGCCACGCGACGCCAGCGGGAGCAGGGGAAGAGTGTCCTCACCTGTACCTGGGCTGCTCAGAGGTCTCCGAGGGGGATCGCTCGGGAACAGACAGAGATGTTGATGATAGTGTTGTGGCTATGGAGGCCGTGGTAGCTTCTTCAAAGGAAGGAGGAGTGCAAGGGAGCAGGTCTGGCCTGCCTGCTGGCCCAGAGCAGGGGCAGGGGAGAGGCAGGAAGAAGACATGATTAGGTCAAACACCAACACTTCAGCTACACCAGCCCCGTGCGAGGCTCTTCCACCATGAACCTGCACACCCGCACTGGGACTGGGCACTCAAACCACAGACAGGCAGCAAGTTTAGCTGGGTCCATGAACATGACAGCCTCTCCCAAGGCGTCCTCTGGAGAGAACCAGTCAGCACCACTTCCAGCACAACAAGCAGGGAACAGAATGCCAATGAAGACTTCTCACTGGTGACCAAAGCTGGATTAAAGGCTTGGATCACCAGGGATAAATATCCAAGTGAATTAAGAGATGAATTGAGTGTCCAGTGCTTTGCACAGGGAGCAATCCAACACCCATGTGTCCTCCAGCACTCAGTTGTAAATGCAGCCAGATGGAAGTGAAGGAAAGGCAGCACAAAACCAGCCCATTCCTCTGTTTTCCAGTGGCAAGATCCTACCTGTTATAACTGCCCAAACGCTGTCATTGGAGTGCTGCAGTTCCCAGTCACCCTCCCCCGCACCACCTTTTTTTGAAAGGTAGAAAATGCAACTTTCTGATGGCTTTTGGGCTATGACTTATGGTGCCCCTTGGCAGCAGCAGTCTTGCAGGCGACCGTTTTTACTGCAGAACCCCACAGTGCTGCAAAAAAGGGATTTGGTCTCCTTTGATGCAGAGGTGTTGCATCAAGTACCTGCTGGCGCTGCGACAAAACAATGTACTCTTACCTTCTTCCCTGTCCTGGTTAGGTTTAGCACCTGCAAAGCACAGCAAGACATGCAATGAAGAGCTATCCATGAGCAAAGATCTGCAGTCGGTGCACAGTGGGGAACTTGATGAGAACAGGGGAGGATCCTAAGGAACTGCTAGGAAAGAGAGGGTAACCACAGAGCCAATACCCAGAGCGGGGCTGTCACCTTCATCGTCGAGCGTGGGGTAGCTCCTGGCCGCCCGCAGGTCGTACTGGGTGTCATCCTTCTCGGAGGCCAGCTGGCTGGCCGAGAACGCCGCGGTGGGACCCGCCGTCTTCACGGCCAGCAAGGCACTGCGCCCTTTCTTCGAGGGGGACGACTTCAGAGCTGCGGGAGGCAGGGAGACAGAAGGTCAAATTACCACCACCAGCTACTGTCACACCTAAGGCATCTTCCCCTACACAAGGAGAGGCTCTGCCCCCACACACACACCTCCTGGACTGAATCCAGGTCAGGTGCAGGGACTGGGTGGGAGCCTGAGCACACCAAGGCAAGCTGTGGCAATTGGAGGGCTCTGCAGTTCCCAGTTTTGCTCCGTATCATGGAATCTTGGAATGGTTTGGGTTGGAAGGGACCTTAAAACCCACCTCATTCCACCCCCTCCATGGGCAGGGATGTGGGCACTAGAGCAGGTTGCTGCAAGCTCCATCCAACCTGGCCTTGCACACTTCCAGGGATGCGGCAGCCACAGCTGCTCTGGGAAACCTGTGCCAGGGCCTCACCACCCTCTGAGTAAAGAATTTTTTCCTAACTTCTAATCTAACCCTGCCAGCTCAAAACCATTGCCCCTTGCCTGTCACTATCTGCCTGTATAAAAAGTCCTTCCCCCTCCTTTTTCTAAGCCCCCTTTAAGCACTGGAAGGGGCTCTAAAGTCTCCTGAGAGCCTTCTCCTCTCCAGGCTGAATACCCCAAGCTCTCAGCTGCACCACAGTGGAAAACCCTGCTCAGGCTCCAGCCCAGACTCCTTGTGAGGGCTGCAGCAGCAAGGCCGAGGCAAAGCCTCACAGCACAGCAGCCCCTGAACTTGGTACTTACAGGAATTCTTTCGAAACACTGTGTTGGTCATGAATTTGAAGAATCTCTCTGCATAAAAGCTGGGTCTGTGTACTGACACCGTGTCCTACAACAGCAGGAAGCAATTGTTTAATTTTAAAATGATCCCTCAAGGCAGAATTTCTGTAACAACCAACACAGTCTTTTATTCCAACATTTAGCACTGATAGAGCCTTAAAATGGAAAGGCTTAACTGAAACACTCTAATTAATGCTATAAATAACCCTGAAGCATTGCCTCTGATTGCATTTGATTATATTCTTGCTGTGATTTTATAATGGATTTTGGTGATTTTATTCCTTTGTAGACTTCCTGGATTTTTTTTAAACACTGGCCTGATTGCATACATGACATTTCTTCTGGCTTTGCTGGCTGCCATTCCAACTACACCTGGATATCTTTGCACGTGACATAGACACCCAAATTTAGCCAAGGGTCTCCATGCATTTCAAATGTTTTTGTTCAAAATAGTACAACTGAAGCTCTTTCTGCTTCTGATGTGTGACTGTGTTCCCATGACTTGGCATCTCCACATTTCCTTTGCCACATGAAGGGAAGCCAGCAGATGCAATGCTGAAGAACGGTTTCCACATCCAAGGTTGCTCTTTCAGAAACACACACCTGGCTGCTGCAGGAATGAAGCCAGCAGCGAAACATGGAAAGGGGTTTGCTGGCAGAGAGCTTGCTGAAGTGGAAACAGCCAGTCACCAAAGAGACCAGCACAGGGCTCCTGACAGCCCAGGTACACACACACCTGAGTCTGTGCTCCTGGTGTCCCGGGACAGACAGGAGCAGGGGAGGAAAGCTGTGAGCACAGCAGCTCAACATGTGAGGAGCTGGATTGAGCAAGGGAACCCAGCTGGGAATAAGTGGCACCACCCTGCTGTGCAGGAATGAGTGGCAAGAACTGCTCCTTTCATCAGCTGCAGCTGTGCCAGGTCAGGCTCTATAAATAGCCACCAGGTAATCCTGTGAGGCTTGGACAACTCCTGCCTCTGCACAGGCACTCACCCCATCATGGACAAGGGCCTTCCAGGTGTGTTCTAACTTCTTGATGAACCTAATTCCAAGAAAAAGAGAGATACAGATTCAGGCATGCACTCTGTACTATGCCCCCTTTTATGCCCTATGGGGGAGATCCCTGAGCTGCCCACGTCACCAGGACTGAGCTTTGTCCAGCATCTCCCCAGCCAGGTCAAGACTGCCTGGGAACACCACAGGGAAGGAGGAGATGGGCTGGAAGAGGTGAACCTTCCACCCCACCCCTGGAGACATGCTTCCCACACTGAGGTGAGAAACTACTTCTTTATGAGCAGCTCATCATCCTGGACAAAGGGCTGTGTGTCCCCAGCTGTTCTAAGGACGATGGAAGCCCATGGCCAGCTTGGGGCAGCCATATCTACTCATCCTCACAGTCTCCAGGAGAGGACACCCCCCCTGCTTTCATCTGGTACCAAGAGGGATGTTATCAGCCAGAAAAGACACACTGCCAGGTTACCTACCTGTAGGACTGCAGGATATCTATGATTCCTACGTGCAGCAGGAGACGCTCTCCTTTGCCGTTCACTGCTGGGATCCCTCCCATCCTGCAGGTAAAGCAGAACTTCAGCAGGTGCAGCCTCAGCCAGAGCACCTGTAACACCCAGGCTCTGGGGAAGGGCAACAGCAGCCCCACTAAGGGGCTCTGGTGGGGTGTCAGACACATCCTAAAACCTGTGTGGTCACTTTGTGCACAACCATGGGAGTCACTGACTGACCTGGCGTGACGCCAGGTGTCCCAGGGTCACTGCCTGCATGGCCAAACACCACTATCACGACAGAACCTGTGTCATGTGGCACAGCTCTGCCTGGGTCAGAAAGCACCATGGAGTTTTTTCCTGGCTACTTTATTCTGGGGATCAGGTTATTTATTGGGCCAGCGAGAGCTGTCTGCCATTAGGGCAGTAAACCCTTAAGGACGAGAGTATTCCCAGTCCCATCCACACTAATGCCATCCTGCCAAAGGTGCAGCAACCACCAGCACCAGCACACAGCCAAAGCACAGGGGGCCCAGACAGGCCATTGCAACCATCATCAAGCAATGCTGCTTGAAGGAGTGGGAGCACCACGATATTATCTCAGCTCTCAGGACTGACCCTCCATCAAACCCACAGCAGCTGGTTTCAGACAGCAGCAAGCAGCAAACTCCACCATTCCTTGGCCCAAGAGTCAGGGAGCCAGGCTGAACCCCAGACCAAGCACAGCACAGGTCTGGGGCAACCCCCAGCCTCCAGCTCCAGCAGTGACTCCAGCACTCAGCTACACTGCTGTCTGCTAACCCCACTGGGATGGCCTCAGGGAACTGCCAGGGATTCCAAAGGAGGGAGTGATGGAGAACTCCAAGCTCCTAGGGACAGGCTGATCCCTACTTCTGCTCCAGTATTTGGGTGCTGAGCTAGTGTCTCCTCCCCGGGGCCTGGGTGGATGTTTAGAGGCTGTTACACAAGCTGAAAACCTACAGTACAGCCTAAGAAGAGAGACTGCTGTGAGGCCAGAGCCTTACAGAACTACTTCCCACCCTGGCTTCCCCCTTTCCCACCACAATGGCAGCACTACCAAAACTCCAGGAGAGCTGCTCCCTTGAACAGTTCCTGTGGGCCTCATTAGGGATTTCCCACTCCAGCCTCCACCTCTGCCCCTCCCAGCAGCACAAGCAAGCCCAGGTTTCACCTACGTGTCGTCCGTGTCTATGGACTCGCCCCGGGCAGCCCCTCCCTGGATGGACTCCATGGCTGTGGAGTACAGGGCCTTCTGCCCCACGGGGCGCTTCTCATCCGACGTGCTGTGGGCTCCCTCCGACAGCTGCTCCCGCTCGTGCTGGTCTATGTTATGAACCCCAAGCAGGAGGCTGTAGTCCATGATTTTAAAACTTTCCAATACCTACAGGTTAGTATTGAGTTCAAGAACAAAGACAAAATATCAAGCCAGCAGCAGAAATACAGACCCCGAAGCATGGAATCAAAGCAATCAAAGCAAAGCATCCTGTCCTCATCCCCACTAAGAACTCCTTTGACAGAGCCTGAAAGTTTCTGAACCAACAGTCACCTCTGGGCTTGGCTGCACAGAATTTGGCCATCCCACAGTCATACCAAAGGCCTGAAGACTTGCAAACAACACTACTGTATCTGCTGCACAGTGACTGGGAAAATGCTCCAGCAGAGCAGCTGCAAGTGGAGCAGGCTGCCAGAGTGTGATGCACCAGGCAAAGGAGCACAGCCTCAGTCCTCAGAGGCTGCCATGAGATCCACCTCTACTCCTTGGCTTTCAGGGAAAAGACAGGAGAAAGGATTGATCCTGCTCTGGGGTTAGCAGATTAGCATGGTTCTCAGTCGGGAATTGCTCTTGCTCATGCCCGAGAGCCACAGAAGCTCCTTACCCTGCCTCCAAGCTGCCCCCTCCTTACCAGACAGTCTCGCTGCAACGTCTTCACCAAAGCACTGAAGGTGTCTGCATCCAACATCAGGCCCTCGGGCATGTCTTGGATGAAGTCCAGATCCTTGTACGTAGGGCTGGACTTTTCTTTTTCCTTCTTGGATGCCCGGCGTTTGTAGGTTGAGCCTTTGAGGTCGAATTTCAGGTGCATTTTCACCACTCGAGGCAGGATGTTGTTCATCACGACCACGCGGATGTTTTTGCCCCCGGACTGCACGCAGTACAGTCCATAAAACTTGGGCAGCAGTGTCCGGGGGTTCTGGTTCAGATTCTGTATCAAGGGTGAAAAAAAGCATGGAGAAAGGTCATTTGAGCAGAAAATTCCTGCTGTGTTCACCACAAAGCACATCAACAGCTGGACTAGGGATTCTTTGTCGAGAGATTTTCTGAACTTAACAGGAGCTCAGTGTACACATTTGACAAAGTCCTGCATTTCAGTGGCTTTAGGACCTCAAAATACAGGGACTGAGATGTTCAGCACTCTCTGGGCAAATAACCAAGTCCGGAAATCCCCTACTTTCCCCAAGTACAGCAGTTAAAAAAGGGAAACCAAACTGGGAGAAAAATAATAAGTGGGAACTTCAAGCTTAAAAATAACAGCTCTCTTTATCTCTTCACAAGTGTCAGAATCAAGAACCATTCTCTGGCCCAGAATAAACCAGGGACAGGGTTATTTTTTAAACAAAACAACATAAATGTTCTCCTCCTGTTGCAGAGTTGCTTTATAAAGCAGTCAACCAGAGAGCACGGATATCCTGTTCTGCTGTCATCTCCTTTTTTTAGGCAGCAGAATGATTAGGAATGACATGACAGGCAGGATTTGCTTGTTCAGCTTTGGGCATGTTTGGGAAGGAAACAGAACTTCTCTGCATGCTATGGCAGGAAGGACAGACCTGACAGGTTCTGACAGACAGCAGAAACGTGACTGTATTAAAATTTCATTCCCCTCAGCTCACCCACCTGGGCACAGCAGTGAGCACTCTTGGAGAGTGCCAAAAGCAATACAGAGAGGCAGGTAAATGGGAACAGCTTTAAAGTAACTCAGGATGAAACCACCCTGCTTCCTTTCCCTGACTCCTTTGACATGGGTGGTTTCCCAGGAGCACCAGAGTGATCAGGGGTAGCACCACAGAACCCACAGGCAGTAGAAAGCTACAACAGGTCACTCAGAACTCTGCATCAGACAGGTAAGTTCAGTTTAATTCACTGACTGCTTGTCAGGATCATAGGCAGGATTAACAGTGCAACTCCATTCCCACTCAAAACCCCACACCTGATTCACTACACACATTAGGCAACTTTCTAAACCAGTGCTTTCCAAGAAAGTGTGCTTTCCAAGAAAGCTCATCCTGTCCAGGAATGTGAGTGTCACCTGCAAAAGCAAGTGATTCACAGAATCTCAGGATGGTTTGGCTTGGAAGGGACTGTAAAGACCATCTGGTTTCACCCCCTGCCATGGTGAAACCATTGCTCCAAGCCCCATCCAACCTGGCCTGGAACACTCCCAGGGATGGGGCAGCCACAGCTCCTCTGGGCAACCTGCACCAATGCCTCCCCACCCTCACAGGGAAGAATTTCTTCCTGGCCTGGCTGTCACTAACACACAGACATCCCAAAACCTGCCTCCCTTGGGTAAGTTTTCCCCAGTAAATACTGAGCGAGGAAAGGATTTTTGCAGAAGCAGTGTAGGATCACATAAACCCACTGCACCAGGCACACAGATGGGGCAGCAGCACCGCTTCTCATCACCTTCTCCTGGGCACCTTCACAACAAACAAATCTCTGGTCATTCTAACTGAATGTCAGAGTCCTCATCCATAAAGCTGGAACCCCCAGCACAGCTGTGCAGGGAGACCGGCTCCTGGTTTTTACACCAAAACAGCAGGTTTGGGCCCAATTTAGTTTACCCAATGCATGTCTCTGGGTCTCAATATCCTGCCTTGCCAGACTCATGTGCAAAGCTGGCTGGCACCACAGGGGCCTCCAGCTTGGAACTGCAGCCAGTGGGAGCCAGGACAACCTTCGGAGTAATTGTGAAACAGCAGGAACGAGAGCGATTCAGGGACAGCAGTGCCTTCCCCACAAAACCAAGGTGGTTGTGCTATTGCCTGGAGAAAAGAGGCTCAGGGGAGACCTTCTGCTCTCCACAACTCCCTAACAGGAGGGTGCAGCCAGGTAGGGGCTGGGTTCTGCTTTTAAGGAACGAGGGACAGGAGGAGATGAAATAGCCTCAAGTTGTGCCAGGGGAGGTTTGGGTTGGATATTAAGGGAAATTTCTTCATGGAAGGGGTTGTAAAGGATTATAACAGGCTGTCCAGGGCAGTGGAGTCACCATCCCTGGAACATTCAAACAATGTGTGGCTGTGGCACTTGAGGACAAGGCTTAGTGGTGACCATGACAGTGCTGAGCTGAAGGCTGGACCTGATGATCTTGGTGGTCTTTTCCAACCTTAAGAGTTTTACAATTCTATGATTGCAATCAGCAGCCATCCCCAAATCCAGGCTGGGGCAGATGCATGGTGCCAAGTGAAGAGGAATGAACTAGTTCTGGGAAAAGGACACTCAGATACACATATCTGGGAAGCCATTCTGAGGCCAGAACATGCCTCCAAACTATGGCACAATTATCTGCCTTATGTTTACCCACAGAGTTTGCAAATTATCAGCAGCATTCATGCTTCTGGGACTGGCTGCATGACATGCTGTTAACCCTGTCCCAGGCACGGGGACTGGCCACAAGACACCCTGCCCTGTGAGATTCTCTGGACAGAAAAGCTGCCATGACAAACCCAAGCTGGGTCCAAGGTCCTGGGTGATACACACCATGTAGTATCCAGGAAGGAGCTTCTGTAGGAATTCAGCTTCCTTGTGCATCACAGTTTTTATGATGAATTCATCGTCGCTGGTGACATAGAAGAGGGAGCCGCTGGCCCCAGGGTTGGACAGCTCGATCAGAGGCTCGTTACATAACGAATACTGGTGAGAAAAAGGGAAGAAGGTGATGTTTTATCCCCCATTTATTGCAGATTTGAGTTCTATTGCCCTCAAGGGCCTTCCCTAGCATGTTGTCTCCCTGGGAGATTAAGGGGTAGCAAAGCTCAAGTGAGAACTATTTTCATTATAGGTTAGGTCTGAGCAGCACAACCGATGGACAATTTATAATTAGACACTAAGATTACAGTTCAGAGCATCCCAACTGCTCAGTATCCAACTAATCATCTGCTTTTAGGAACATCCCGCCTTCATAATGACATCTTATCTGCTCCCATTGTGCCTGCCCGCACGTATCGCATTCAGGCGCTCTGAGCACAGCCCAGCACACGCTGACGGACACAGAGGGTTTCAGGAGACACCACAATCTGCTCAGGGAACCACGTATCACCGTGCTGGAGGGAACACAATGCACTGGCTGATCTCAGCAGCCTCCCCTGGCCTTGTGCTCCCCTGCTCCCTGCAAAAGCAAGGGCCTGATTCACAGAATCCCAGAATGGTTTGGGCTGGAAATGACCTTAAAGCCCATCTCATTCCACACATGGGCAGGGACACCTTCCACTAGACTAGGTTGCTCCAAGCTCCACCCAACCTGGCTGTATTTTTACAGCCACATCTCACTCCGTTAGTCCTGCTGAAAACACATGACAAGTCTTGGCCCAGGTGTGCACTCAAGAGGGATGAGCCCTGCTCAAGCACAGCAAAGAGTTCTGCATTAGGACCTGAACTGGGAGAACATGTCTAGTCATCAGGATGCAAACAGCAGGTCCTCAAATAAGGACTTGCCCAGCAGCAGAGGGAAAAAAAAAAGGAGAAAGCAAAGCAGGCAGATGCACTTTTTAGCTCAGTGCCCACCCAAGTACTGCAGGGGTCAGGTGGGTTCAGGGCAGGATCACAGAGCTGCCCAGTGAGAGGTGAGATGGGGAGAGGGAGGTGGGGCATGGATGGGAGGTGATCAGAGCAAAAAATTAAATGCTCATCATTATGTACTGAAAACAGCTTTCAGCTCTGCACAGATTAACAATCCCAGACTTGATCAAGTTAATCATCTCATGCATAATTAAAGGCATTTTCTGCTGTGGCAGGCAAGAGACAACCAGGAGAAGCAGAAACAACAAATCAGAGCCATGACCTTTACAACTGAGGCAAACTCCTTGCCTGTCCTCAGTTCTGAACACTCCTCCATCGGTCAGCACTGCCTTGGCTGGCACAGGAGGGGATCTCTGTTCCCCTCCCACCAGGTGCTGGCACAGGTTTGTTTCACTGGGAGCGTTCAGCTGCGATCACCCCCAGCTACAGGTGAAGTCACACAAAAAGGGCTGTTCCAGCAGGGGAGGGTGTGCACTCATGGATGTGTTTCCTTCTCAAGTTCACATAGAGCAGGACTTCACATAAAGGCAAGGGCCAAAATTCAACCACAGTGCACTTGAAGCCCCAGCAGCTTGTACTCCAAGGTATTTGAAAACCAGCCTTTCCAGCTCTGAGGAGCTTTTGGAGCACAAGAACAAGCTGTGGTTTATTCTGTCTTTGTAAGATGATTAAAATAACTACACTCACATAGCTCTCCAGTGAGTACACAAGAAAAAATTCCCATCTTTGTCCTTAGAGCCACAGGGGACATTACAGGGTCGCACCCAGCAGAACACAACTCCTTTGGCTTGTAAACACAGTAAGTTATTGTTACCATAAGGGCCAGAGAGGGAAGCCCATTACAGGGCTTACACAGCTCATGCTGTGTGCAGGTCATGGCCTCCCTCCAGTGCAGGCTGGCAGCTGCCGCTCAGCAAACGCAGACTTGGAATCATGTAATGTTTTGGGATGGAAGGGATCTTAAAGCCCATCTCATTCCACCCCCTGCCATGGGCAGGGACATCTTCTACTAGACCAGCTTGCTCCAAGCCCTGTCCAACCTGTCCTGGAACACTCCCAGGGATGGGGCAGCCACAGCTTCTCTGAGCAACCTGAGCCAAGGCCTCACCACCCTCATGGTAAAGGTAAATAAAGGAGGAAAAGACAGAGAAATCTAAAAATATATCCATACCAAATAATCATCTGGACGAATCCCAAAGAGCTCTCGGAAGTACCGGAAAGCCACTGGGGCATAGGTCTTGAACCTGAAGTCGGCGTAGTGGTGAGCCGGGGTGAGGTTACTGCCTTCGCTGCACAGAACACACACATGGGCAGGGCCTGTTACCACTCAGCAGACATGGACAGTCTCACCAAAGCTACTGTGTGTTCCACATGCACCGAGCCTTGCAAAAAGACATCTTTGGAACAACACCCACCACCTTTCTTCTACAGTAGGACAACAGGAAAACAGGTTTCAAACTATCTGCCAAAATCTATTTCCAGAGAGTAAAGGAACAACCACTTGCCAAGCAGAATATATTTACACAGAGAACACAGCTTTTATGAGCTTTGTTTATTCACAGTTAGAGAGCTCCCAGAAGGAGTTTCTTCCATCTAAGACATGGTATGATTTCATGGAAGAAATTCTAGATGGACAGGTAGAAAGAAGCACGTAGGAAGGGCAACAAACTGGAGTGCACACTACTGCAGCTTGCACTGTGCTTCCCCGCAAGCCAGTGCACTGCAGAATCCAACACTTCCCACTGTTCTGTTTGTGTGTCATGGAGTGGATTTAAAACATTCAGAGCATGCAACTCTGATCTAAAGACAGATGGAAGCTCTCTTGAAAAATCAGTGAGAGGAAAAGAAGTAATTCATGCATTCATTCTTTCCCCCTTTTCCTTTACCTTGGGAAAAAAATGCTCTCCACCACGTAGAAGTCCTGCATCAGGACATCTCTCTCTGGCTTGGAGCTCAGATTGCCCACAGTATATCCAATCCCCAGCTGGATGGCCCCCTTCAGAGTGGATGAGGTGGTCTGGCAAAAGGAAAAGAGCAGTCACTGAGCATTTCACAGCAGTTAATCACAATAACATCCCCTGTATTACAATGCAGTCATGTCTGTGACTTCTGTGGGGTCATCTCAGGCACTACACACTGCTAACCAAGTTTACTCAGCTGCTGAAGGGATGAATTAGGGCTTCAGATATGCTGTTTACAGGATTGTGCTGTCCAAAGGTGCTGCACAAAAACCTCAACCAGATTAATAACTACTGGGCCATAACTTCTCCTCTCAGCCTGTCACCCACATTTGGGTGCCACCGCCCACTCCCCAAACCCAAACCTTTTTGTAGGTGGTTTCCCCCGAAGCATCCACGCTTCGATGGCCAATCTTCTTTCCTTGGCCCGGCTGTCCTGGCGGTGATGGGCCCTGCAAGGAGAGCACGAGGACAGTCAGGGCCCAGGCTGAGCTGCCACCAGGCACATACAGAGCAGCACAGCCACACTCCCACGCTGTACTGCACACGGGGACCATGGTACTGCTGGAGAAAACCCTGTAGAGTGCCAACAGGTGAAACTGACGCTCTTTGAATTACACTTCCACCCCTCAAGATGAGTTAGAATAGCAACACTCCACCTGACACCCCCACTGCTCGCTGGCAGAGCCCTCAGCTAAGATGCTGAGCTTGGAAAAGATTCAGCTGCCAAGGCTCCCCTGGTGCTTGACTGCGGTTTCCCATTGATTTAAAACAGTCATGTATTAAATCAAACAGCCACAGAGATTTATTCTTAAAATCCCACGCCCTCAGGTGTCACACTGACACCTCGGGCTTTGCTGGAGAGATCAGAGCCAGCTGATGGGGACAGCCCAGCCCCATTCACACTGAGATAATCCATTTAAGCAAGATCTCATCTGTTTACAATTCCAAGGCTGAGCCCACACAGGGTGAGCCACAGGAATGTCTCTTCCACAAGTTTTGCTGTTTACACAAATGCTGTACACTGCCAGCACTTCAGGGTGACAACAAACCTGCTCCTGCCCGCTTCTGCTCTCCTACCTCTGAGTCTGCCTGGGCCCTTCTTTGCCAGCCCAGGAGGTAGCAGGCTGTGTCTGCTCCTTTAACAGCCTGGTGTAATCAGGTGTTGGGAAGTTCCCAGCAGCTCCTTTTGCAGCCCTCTCTCTACTCTAGGGACTCTCTACTCCACCACCAGGCAACATTGCAGCCCCTCCCAAGCTCTCTGCCAGCTGATCCCCATGGATCCTGGAGTCCACCAGACAGCTAGAAATGCTGGTGAGACACCAACACCATTTCGGGGTTTGCTACATTGCAGAACAGCTTTGGATGTTTCTTTGAGTAGCACGCAGAGAGATCCAAGGTCACTTCCCAAGTGACACTGTTCTATCTCTGTCCCTCTTGAGTGCTGCACAGACCCAGCTCCGAACCAATGGCTTCAGCAAACAACAGATAATTTTGCTCAGACTTAGAAGTTCTTTGTACTTTAGCTTTTGATCAAGAGCTTGCAGTTATTTTTGGTCAATCTGCTCATACTTCTCGTACTAAGGGGCAGTCTGAGTTCTCCTTCAAAAATCCCATTTCCTACTCTATTTTATTAGCAGAGCCAGCCTTGCCCCTGAGCACTCCTCCTCCAGCAGCTGTGAGCAGCAGCACAGCTCAGCCTCTCCTTCTACCCGTTGGATCTTACTCCATGCAAGCCCAAGCTGGGCTGTCCCGCCTTGCCAGTGGCTCACATCATCCTCCCAACGTGATGAGCAGACACAGGCAGGGGGAAGGGACTGCCATCCTAGGAACTGCAGTGACAAAAGCCTCTTCCAGTCTCTTGCTCTGCCTGTGGCTGTTTCCAGGGCCCTATTCATCCACTGAATGATGCAACCAACTTCCACAGAAGCTGAGCTTCCCACTACGCATATTCCTGTGCAGGTACAAAAAAATCAAGTGTCGCATTCCAGGCAACTCTTCGGGAAGATTTTGCTATTCATGTATACAAATTCTCATCATCCCAGGTGGGGAACGGGAAGGGGGATGTAAAAAAATTTGATCAAACAAAAATCATTTGAACATGATGCCCTAAACCCTGAGTGTGGGTTTCAGGGAACCGCTTTCAGGCACAGAGCCTCCTACTTGATTCCCTGCTGCCAACTGTGAAGAGTTTTGCTCCAGAAGGTAACAGTGACTCAGAACCTGTGACCTGGAATATCTACAAGAGAAGATGAGTCCCTGGAGATGTTCCCCTGTTTTAGGGCTTCACAAATCACAGCCTCCCTGACTTGCTCCCACCAGTGGATAAGACCCAACACAGAGGCCCAGAGATGCCCAACAGATGCATTCTCCAGTTACCACTTCCAAGTGCTGGTGTGGAAGAGGTGCCCTCAGTCACTGATGTAGAGGCATCCATGGATCACACAGCCAAAACTGGCCACATGATAAGCCACATGACAATCCCTCCACATCCCTTCTGCAGCTGCAGTGATGCCAACAAAGGGACCTTGGAGACCTGCCACTAATTTTATTTCTCCCAAATAACAGATATTATTTTTTTACTAATCTCATCAGTATTTTGAAATCCAGTTTTGATCAAAAAAGGCAGGCAAAAGAGTTTCCTAGAGGTCTGTGTAATTATTTCTCAACACAGGATTGTCAAACTCAGCTTTACACATCTCACCTCAGTGATGGCTGTCTTCTTTGGGCCCAGACCTGCAGACAAAAGGGAAGAGCATCAGGAAAAGTAGGGACATCAAATAGCAACTCCAACCCAACCACCAATCCTCTGAGAAAACAGCTCAATGCTTTGTCTTTTCAAGTACAGCAGCGAGTCTTTAAAGCAGCTGGTTTTACTCAGTTTCCAGCTTCACTAGTGCAGCAGTCTGATGGTACAGGAGTCACCTGAACAATTTCATATTCAGAAGCACAAAAATGCACATTTTTTCCCAGCAATAGTATTTCCTAGAGGCTTCAGCAGAGAGGTCTTGCAAATCTCTGCTGCCCCATTAAGCAGTGGGTCCACACTACGCTGAGGAGTTGGCTCCATGCAGGAGCCCAGAGAGACACTCCTGAAGCTGTTTTCCAGCCACTCAGAAGGCACTTGACAAACTATATTGATAATTGAATCTATTTATAGAATCCAATGTCCAAATATATCACACAAATGAACGCATCATTTATCTTTATTGTTGCCTCAGGAGAAGCCACTGCTGCTCCGTTACAGCCAACGGTGGAAATCAGGGTTTTGCTTCAAGCTTTTAGATATATAATCAGAGCTGGAAACACAGGCCCAAACCCTCTGACATGAGGTCATCTCCCATTTCCTAGCCTGAGTTTGTTTTTCTGAGCCCAAGAAGCAAGAAGCTCCTTAATTTCAGACAGCAGTGAGCACAGGCTGCTGTGTGGAACGTGGGACCATGAGATCCAGCCCAGCCAGCTCCCGAGAGCTACCATGAAGGATCAAGAGCTGCTGAAGAGGAGCTCCCCACACCACCCCAGCAGCCCCCCAGCACCTCTGCGTGCACAGGCCAGTTCTCAGGGGGGAGTCTCCTGCACAGAACACAAACCCAAGGGACAAGTTTAATGCACCTGTTTCCAGGTACGAGTCTGCCACTGCCTGTCCTACAGCATTCCTACAGACGCAGATCCTTATCGACCCATAATCCTTCAGAAAGGGCTTAATTTTGCAAGAGACCACTGAGTGGAGTTTTGAGTTCATCTACACTGAAATTAGGGGGTAGTCTCCTCTGGGGGGAGTGGATGTCCTCTGTCTCTCCCAGCTTGAGAGCAGGAAATGCCCCAGAGCACCCAACCCAACTTCTGCTGCTCCAGCATCTCCCCCATCTGGTGACGGAAGAACTCCGACAGTTTACTTGGTACCTGTTCAACCCCCTCAAAGTGATGCAGTGATGCTGCTCCAGGGCTTGTTTCAGAAGGAGCCTAAGCAAGAACTTGAGCATAACTTCAGTAACTGAAGGGGCTCCAAGAGATCTGGAAAGGGACTTTGGACAAGGGCCTGGAGGGACGGGACAAGGGAGAATGGCTTCCCAGTGCCAGAGGGCAGGGTTAGATGGGATATTGCAAAGAAATTCTCCCCTGTGAGGGTGGGCAGGCCCTGGCCCAGCGTGCCCAGAGCAGCTGTGGCTGCCCCTGGATCCCTGGCAGGGTCCACGGCCAGGTTGGACGGGGCTTGGAGCAGCCTGGTCAAGTGGAAGGTGTCCTTACCCAGGGCAGGGAGTGGAACAAGATGTGGTTTAAGGTCCCTTTCAACCCAAAACATTCCAAGATTCCACGATAATGGGATAACAACAACACCAGGGAAGTGTGTGACTCAGTTACATTTTGGAAAATATTTCAGACTCTGGAAAGCAAATAAACAACAAACCCAACAAAAAACCCTTGGTGATCACAGGGGAGATGAAGCTGTTCTGGCTCAGAAGTGCTGCAGGTGTCTCACCATCCTTATCTCCACAGACTGGGCAGTCCCTCATGCAAAACAGCTCTTGTCACATGGCATTTGGAGCTGTCTGCAGAGCACCCCCGGCCTGTGAGGCAGAGCCAGAGCAGCACGGGAAGGGTCACTTCTCATTATTCTCTCTTAAACAGTGCCCAACTCCTGCGTCAGGAACAGTCACTGAAATGCCACTCCCTGTGTTGCACGATCCCACTGCGGACAGGCAGAGGGAAGTGAGCAGAGTGGGAGCCCGAGGGGTGCAGAGCAGCTCCCCTGTGTCACACACCCAGCCCCCGTCCCCTCAGCCTAGGGGGTGTCGCTGACACGGGTGGGTGACACACACCACGAGTGCCATGAACCCTGTCACTCCTCCAGCCCTCGGACTGCAGCAGCACATGGCTCAGGACCACTGCGAGCTCAAACTGCTGAAAAATTAGTTCTTTGGCCTAAGCCAACAGAATTTTGTGATTATTGAACAAAACACCCTGCAATGGCCCAGAGAGCAGGAAATAAGGCTCTGAGTGAGCTTTTGGCTAATGAACTTCCAGGGCACAAGCTGAAGCAGCACTTCCAGAGCACTGGGGAATCCAAAGGAGCTAATGCTGCTCCAGACTGAGCACTGGAAATCGCTGGGAACGCAGCACAGCTGAGAGCCCCAGGCCAGGGGAATGTGCTCTCCCTGCACGGCTGCCACTGCTCTCCTGATGCACTAATCTCGTTTCTGCACTTTGTCACAATTCCAGAGCAGGAGATTATCTTTAATTTTGTCATAATTACCACAAGCCGCTTTCATTCCCAGCTTTTAAGTGTCTGCTGCTGTACACGTACCAAATGTGGAATCAACACCAACCGTCCGCACAAAGGAAAGGTATCGGAGGAAGGAACTGCAGATCTCTGGCAGAAATGATGCCTGATGTAGGCAACAGCAACCCCAGCAAAACTTCCCTCTGCCCCCACCTAATAAAAAGTAATCAGCTTTCTAAAATCAACTTGTCTAGTCAGAAAATGTAAAAATCTTCCACTGGCTCCTCTGTGCATGGCACATGGCTGTGCTCGGCTCAAACAAGCTGACAGATGGCCTGGTAAAATCTGATTTAACTCCAGCTCCGGGGGTTATAGAGCCACGAGGCAGCGCTGGGGTTTGCGGGAGTGGGAGCACTGCTGCGGGAAGTTTCGACACTTGACAAGCTGATTGAAATGATTCTTATCCGATTTGGTGTGGCTTACGAGGCTGTGCTCAGAAATGTGATGAGTGGCTCTGGAGGGGAAACCCCGAGATGGAACCCCAACTTTCTGCTCTGCCTCCAGTCTGTGCCTGTGCTCTGCCAGGCATTTCATGCATGCTTGACCTGCTGCCTTCAGTTCTGTTCTCATCTGTGCATGGCTTTGAGTGACTCTGTCCCAATGCTGGGGCTTCTACGGAGCCTCTGAAATAAATACTTCAGTTGTGCCATTCAGCGATTCCATCTCAGACTTACCTTGTGTTTTTTCCATATTGACAGTCACATCGGCCATCTCCACCACTAAGGTGACACCCCACAGGACAGGCAGGAATTTCCTCCTGGAAAGCCTCTGCACAGGAAAGGGCTTAAGCTTCAGCTCTACCAGCCAGAGGAGCAAAACCCCCACAAGGTAAGGGTGCTGAGGCCCTGGCACAGGTTGCCCAAAGGAGCTGTGGCTGCCCCATCCCTGGAAGTGTTCCAGGCCAGGTTGGATGGGGCTACCTGGTCTAATGCAAGGTATTCCTTCCACTTCCTTCAAAACCAGCTGAGGCAGTTTGACTTGCCAAAACCCTTCATCATCAAAACAGGCATTAGAGGCTTCTGTCCACTGGAAGGTTTACAAAAATCTAGCAGAAGCCTAACTTAAGATTATAGAATCCTGGAATATCCTGAGTAGGAAGGGACTCACATAGACCATTGAGTCCAAGTCCTGGTGCTGCATAGGACACCCCAACAATCCCACCCTGGGCATCTCTGACAGAGCTGTCCAAATGCTTCTGGAGCTCTGGCAGCCTCAGGGACAGGACCATTCCCTGGGGAGCCTGGGCAGTGCCCATATGATCTAATAAGGAAGTTTTCTTTATAAAACAGGTCTATACACACAGACATATATTTATAAATTGTAAGTATTTGATGCTTTATGATGCCCTAGAGAAGTAAAAAGAAATCTGAATAACCAGTGGACTACTTTCCCTGATCAGAACTGCTGCTGCATCTTTACTAAAAGCTTCACTTAAGGGTTTATAAGGATATACAATGTGACTGGAACTAAAAATACGTGAAAACAGAAATGCCACGTAAGCTCCTTGGCTGGAGGCTGCAACAGCATGACTCCCCCAGAAATCCAGCACACCAGAGACCTGCAGTTTGCCACTTGCTCTTAGCCTGGTCTAGTGGAAGGCGTCCCTGCCCGTGGCAGGGGGATGGAACTGGATGAGCTTTAAGGTCCCTTTCAACCCAAACCATTCTGGGATTCTATGAGATGCCGACAAGTTACACACACCCCAAAGGAGTGTGTGTGTCTCATTTTTCAATTTCTTCATTGAGAACAAGACAACGTGACACACCTGAGCAGCCCATTTGGACACTAAGGGGATGTGGAGACTGTAACCAGGACACTACAATTCCCATTCCCTACCAGAGACTCGCTCGGTCAGTGCCTTACAGGCAAAGGCAGAAACAAGAATGCCAAGACAGGAGCTGTGGAAGTTAAAGCCTCTACACATGTATCACTATCGAAATACAGGCAGAATGGATGGAAATTAAATGCATCCATCAAAAGAGACAGCTGTTACTGCCTGTAAGGGACTGCCGGTGAAAACAAATTAAAATTAAGGGGGAGCTGGGGAAGGCAATTCAGCAAATCATGGAATAGGTTGGGTTGGAGGGGACCTGAAAGCTCATCTTGTTCCACCCCCTGCCATGGGCAGGGACACCTTTCACTTGACCAGGGTGCTCTGAGCCCCCTCCAGCCTGGCCTTGGACACTGCCAGGGATCCAGGGGCAGCCACAGCTGCTCTGGGCACCCTGTGGCAGGGCCTTCCCCACCCTCACAGGGGAGAATTTCTTTGCAATATCCCATCTAACCCTGCCTTCTGACAGTGGGAAGTCACTCCCCTTTTTCTGTCCCCGCAGGCCCTTGTCTAAAGTCCCTCTCCAGCTCTCTTGTAAACAAGAAAACACTCCTGAAGTGGGAAGCAGCCCCTGAGCCAGTGTGGCAGCCAGCTGGGCTTTCTGAGGAGCCAGCATAAGCATCAGGTTGTGTCTCGAGGCACAGGCAAAAGCAATCCTTGAATTTCTCCTCGCACTCCACACGTGTGGCTCCAGCTCCCAGCACACGGAGCAGCAGCACAGGGCAGTCTGGGGAGGGGAGGGGAGATCACAGGGAGCAAGAGCTGGCTTAGCAACCCCCCAGAGAAGGCAGCTGAGTACAACCTGCCGTTCCCAAGCACCAACTTCTGATCATTAAACATATTTTCTTCCCATAATTCAACACCATTTGATTTGGATGAGAAAGGCACAATAAGTAAGGCACAATATTAAATAAAAAATTTGGGTTTTTCCCCCCTTAAGTGTGCCATCTCTTGGCAGAAAGAGCTGTAGCTGTTCTGCACCCTGGACATGGACCACTGCTCCTACCATCTGAGAACTTGGAGAAATAGTACAGAAATAAAGCAACCTGAGATAAATTCTGCTTGTTATGTAGAACCCAAGTAAAGCTTTACCACCTAAATGTATCTATTTTTCTCTGCAGCACTGCCTGCCTGACTGACTTTTGGGATCACCCACACAAAACTGGTGCTGGTTGAACCCAGCTGACCCTCTCTACCAGCTGGTTCACCCCATTATTCATCCCAGCACTCTGGCAAGCCTGGCTCCATCCCTATGGGCAAGCATATAGGGGGAGGAGAGACCTGGCTCTGATGCACCTGCAGCACAGGTAGCTCAACATTCCTCAGGACACTTTAGCCAGCATCCAAAGTCCAGCAGCTATTTGCAGCAGAAATGCTGGCAGCACCGGGCAGTATCCAAACGGGTACCAGGAGCAGCCAGAGATAAATAATCCCATTTAATCCCACCTCAGCCACCCCGACCCCTGTCCCCTGCTCCTTCTTGTCACCCACATGGGCTCTGTGCCTTGTTTGAAGCATGCAGGAGCCACCTTCACATAAAATGACATTTGCACACCAGGATCTGCTGCCCCAGCTCCATGTGCTGCACTCTTCCCATGGCCTTTGTCTTGTTTATCTCAGCAGAAATGCTGGGGATGGGAAGAGCAAGGCTTGTACAAATAAATGGCTTGTACAAATGAAGGGAAGGAGCTTAATGTACAGGCTGGGCAGGCTGGGCCTCAGGGCACTGCTGAGAGCAGTGGCACAGCTGACCCCTCCTTTCCATCCCAGGAACGGACATGCTCTTCCATTAAGTGGAGACAGACAGGCGCAGGGAGCCCCAGTCCTGTCCCAGTCACCCCGTCAGGTTTCTGATCCCAAAACTCCAGAAGCTGCTCCCCTGCCAGCTCCCAGGGATCAGCACTGAACTTGTATTTTACAGCCCAGCTTGGCTGATCAAAGCAAACTTCCAGCTAAGGAGCATCAGCACCGCCAGGGACTGCCACAAAAGGATGTTCTGCAGTAAAGGCACCTACCAGCCTGGTTTATTTTTGGGTTTATG
Source organism: Platysteira castanea (assembly GCA_013397175.1). Classification (NCBI taxonomy): domain Eukaryota; kingdom Metazoa; phylum Chordata; class Aves; order Passeriformes; genus Platysteira; species Platysteira castanea. The sequence goes on along the minus strand of VYXC01004219.1, from coordinate 53,667 downwards.
CAGAAACTCTTTCTGCCTCAAAAATAAATCCATTTATCCCAGCTCAAGAGGCAGGGCAGAAGCTGAAGATGCAAGCAGGGACTTAACACATCCCTTCCTCATCGTCAGCTGCAGGTGCCACCACATCCGGGGTGCAGCATCCTGGGTGCAGCCCTCCTCAGGGAGCTGAGCCAGGACATCACCACGCTGGAACGTTTCCTTGACAACTCCCCGGAAAAGCACTTACAGTGCCAAAGCCCAATTACAGTGAGGAATGAGCAGGACAAGACCAGGGAAATGAAATTCAAAAAGAACTGATTTGTTTTCTTGTTTTGGATCAGCTGCATGTAGAAAAAGGACAATTTTGGAGTGCTGAGCCTAAAGCGTGTGACACAGCGACAAAAAGCAAAACAAAAATCTCATCAAGAGCAGCACACAATAGCTGCCACCCAGCAGCGGAACAGGCTGCAGCCGCTCAGCTCAGTAATTATGCAATCCAGTGGGATGTTCAGGCAAACATCTGCTCCATGGGAAAGGTGCAGCCTTATCTGAACACCGTGTTCCTGCTCCCTTCCACGCGCCGGTCACAGGAGGATTGTGGAGTGGAAGAACACACGCTCCCCAGCACGTCCCTTGCGGGCAGTGGGGGCAGGAAGGTGAGAGGCTCCCAAGGTCAGGCACCCAGCAGCGGCGTTGGAAACGCCGGCCTCTTCCCAGCTTCTGGTTTCACTTTATTACAACCTGCAAGTCCAATCTGCCTACCAGCACTCACAACAAAGCTTGATCAGGATTAGAGATGGCAAACATGGAGCAGGAAGTGTCACCTCTGCAGTACTGAGCCAGTTTTGCGCCTGTGATGACACCCAGGCACAGAGGTGCCGCACTAAAACCACAACGCCAATTTAGAGCAGGGCCATAAAAGGCTGAAGGACTTTGAAGCCACATTCCTCACAATCATCCAGAAGAGCCAGAGCAACATTCAGCTGCCCTTACGTTTGTTCAAGGATAGGATAAGCTTCAAATCCCCTACTAGCAGGTTCCAACCCACCAACTCCACTCACTCGAGCATCTCCTGCCTGCCCAGAGCTGTGGTTTGGCAGCAAGAGGACACAGAACCTCCTGCTGCCTTTCTAGCTGCGTTGCAAAACCACTGGGGACCTGAATGTAGCACATGACCCCAGGCAGCCCCTGGGACTCTTTTCTGTGTGTTCAGATGGAGTTTCCAGCTGCCACAAGGTCCCCCAGAGCCATTTCTCAAACCCAGGTCAGAGAAGCTCAAGGCAGTGAAGGAATTCACTTCCCTCCTTCATTTTCCAAGCATCCCCATCCCCCTGCCTGCAGACTCCTGCTGAGAAGCAGGATCCAGGACCTTTATGCTGCTCTCCCAGTGCCACTAATAAAGAGGGAGAAGCTCGACCTCACTAATCCGAGGTTACACCCTGCCTGCCACAGCCAGAACAGCTGTTCTGTCCCAAATACCCAGGGTTTCCACTGTGGCACAGCCCAGGACTTTGGCTGCTTGGGGCTTAGCGTCAGCCCGTAGCACCTCCCAGCCAGGTGGGGATTAGTGTTGCTGGAGCCTCTTCACCAGCCAAGCTCCTTTTGGAACTCGCTGGCTTGTGAGGATACCTGCAAGGCAGGGGCCAGGCAACAGACAGGGAACTGCTAGCTGGACAAAGGATATATCCACTGTGGGCAATCCCAAAATTTCTTATGCTGATAAATAGCACAGGATATTGTTACTGAGAGGATAAACCTCCTTTAATTAGAGCAGGAGGATGCCTTTGCACATCATCTCAGCTCCCTTTCCAATAGTCCTTCTCTGGGTATCCTGCGAAGGACCTCCGCCTGTCTGGGGGGAGCACTGGCAATGCAAAGGAATCATTCCAGCTGCCTGCAGAAGCAGCACAGCAGATACCAAGAGGGTTGGATTGCAGGCTGCATGAGACAGTGACAAACTATCCCCCCTACTTCATCTCTCAGCCCTGTCTCACAGAGGGTTTTGCATCTCCAGTCCAGGAGGGATTGGCCAGATTATTCATAACTTCCACTATTTAAAAGTGTTTTCCCATAGGTCCTACCTCAAACAAGACTGGTCCCCTTGCTCATTCACCAGCAGGAATTATTCTAATCTAATTTAGTCTGAGTATAGAAGAATTCAACCCACGAAGATACCCACCCGCCCACATTTTCCATTTTCTGACATTCTAAAAAACGTGTTGAAGTCCAGTTACTACAGTCAAAGAAGGTAAGGAAATCTACTTGAAGTTTCCCAATAAGCACCTACCACAACACCAGGACATAAGAGATGTCACCACAGTAATCACAGCTTTAAACCCGTGGGATCTCAGCATCCCAATCAACAGCAGTCTCCAAAGGGAAAACAGCTGTTCTGCCTGCAGGCCACCCTTCACAAGACATCCCAAAGATGCACCTGGATTTTTAATGAGTAGGGTATTTCCTGATTTACTCTGTAGCCAAAGCTGCTCGACTAAATCCTCTAAGATTTAATTCCACTCTGGCTATGTCACCTGACAGAGATTTTCTGAGGGTGCTCAAGCACTGGAGACTTGAAAGGGGATTTCAGAGCAAGGTTATGTACAGCATGCGTCACTGGAGATAAAGTCCTTGTACCCAGCCTGATGGGAGCAGCCAACAAACTCCTTCACCAAGCACTCCCAGGTTGCCACAGGTGCTGCTGACAACACTGCAATGTAGAGCTTTGCATCCCTGGGTGGGAAAGGAGGCAAGGACATCTCTAACTTCTACCTGTTTTAAAAACAGACGTCCAGGCAAAAGCGTTAGGTTGCACTTCCAGACCAGTTTTTAGAGTGTGAGTTTGTGATAGAGCCCTCAAAGAGCACATCCTCTGCACAACTCAGACATGGTACCACGGAAAACACACAGTTAAGAAAACATGCTCAGAAAAGCAGAGCAGTGACACACCCCTGTTTGAGAAACCAAAGGTTTGACTTGATGATCTTGCAGGTCTTTTCCAACCTTAATAGTTCCATGATTCTATAATCTACTTTTAAATAAACCTCAGTTTTTGCTGATGTAAAAAAGGAGAAACCCAAGCTCTCCAGGCTGCAGATACGGTTCATCTGAGCTGGTTTCTTGGCCTCATTCAAAACCCACTCCTCCAACTCTACTGCTTCCCACGAGCGTGCCCTGTGCCTGCCTGGCAGCACCTCACCGCCCCTGCTGCCCGTGCCTCTCCTGCACCACCCCTCCAGACCCCACAGCACAACAAAGTGAGGGCTGGCCAGCTCTTTAGGAGCAAACTCCGCTTAATCCATCCCAGCTACTGCAAATTCTTTCCTCCAGGTAGATCCAGATGGATCCTGGGCTGCATCGAAAGAATTGTGACCAGCAGGTTGAGAAGGGGGATTCTGCCCCTCTGCCCCACTCAGGTGAGACCCTGTCTGCAGAGCTGCCTCCAGGTCTGGGGTCCAGCATCAGCAGGATATGGAGCTGCTGGAGCAAGTCCAGGGAAGGCCATGGAGGCCCTCTGCTCTGAAGCTGGTGGTGTTCACCTGGACAAGGCTCCAGAGAGAGCTCAGAGCCCTTTTGGGAGCCTAAAGGGGCTCCAAGCAAGCCAAAGAGGAACTTTGGACAAAGGCCTGGAGGGACAGGACAAGGGGTAATGGCTTCCACTGCCAGAGGGCACAGTTAGATGGGATACTGGGAAGAAATTCTTGGCTGTGAGGGTGGTGAGGCCCTGGCACAGGTTGTCCACAGGAGCTGTGGCTGTCCCAGCCCCAGAAATGTTCAAGCCTAGGCTTGGAGCAACCTGGGATAGTGGAAGGTGTTCCTGCCCATGCCAGGTGGTGGAACAAGATGAGTGTTAAGGTCCCTTCCAACACAAACTATTCTGTGATTCCTCCCTGGACATGCCAACACCTCCTCTCTTCCCCAGACTGAGGGGGCTGGTACCCAGGAGGGGTCCTGAGCCTCCAGGCTTCTCCCCAACTGGGGCTCTGTGAGCAAACATCTCCCAGAGCTGCAGCAGCTCTGGACAGACAGGTGCTGTCAGACTCAGGAACGATCTCCAGGCCAAAAGCTACTGTCACAAGGTGCGGGGACTTGAGGTTAAGAATAAATTTACATTATTGCTCATTACCATGTTCTTTTCTCACTGGCCTTGCTAAGGCCTACTGCTCTCTGTGACTCAAGTGTTTTGGTCGGGTGCTCCTGCACTGCTCTCACAAAGGCACCTGAACAGATGGAAGAAAACGAGGCACAGCAGAACAAGCTCAAAAGATGGACTGTGCTGCCAAAAATCGTAACTCAAAGTTTCAGTAAGAAGTCTCTCCTCTCCCTGGGATCCTGGCTGTAGCACGGCAGCTAGTGACTCAGCTAGCAGCTGAAAATAAAGTACCTAAAAAACAATGACATTTAAAAAAATACTTCTGGAGCTCTTACTAGGAAATTCAAACAGGTGAGACACACAGAGAGGGCATGAAGAGATAACCTGGTGCCCATGCTGGGCTACAGGGATGTCTCAGTTGCATTACACCAGCCATCAGGGACAGCCTCCTCCAGCGCAGGCAGCCACGAGCTGAAGGACAGGCTGGTTCTGCAGCCTGCTTCTCCAGCCTGGCCTGGAGGACTCACACTAAGAGGCTGAGCCAGGCATTTATTACTTCTATTTAACCAAGGCAGCAATGCCCATTTATTTACTCATTTGGGAAACCAGATCTCCAGACTCTGCACAGGTATGTGCCCAAACAAAGACGCAAAAGAAGAAAGAGCAAAATCCAAAAGAGCACTCAGGCTCCCAAGGTGCTAGCCAGGCAGAACTGAGGCTATTGCTGAGCTTTTTCTCCCAAACTCCTGCAGGCCCCCGGGTGCTGAGGACCCTGCAGATTTCTGGCACTGTTTTCCCCCAGGCTGAGCACACACTTGTACCCAGCACAGCCACAAACCCCTTTGGGAGCAGCACCAGTTTGGGCTGAGCTTGCACGGGGCATGAGATGTGCCTCAGCCTTGGTATTCCTGCACTTGCACAGGACAGAGGTCAAGGTCTCTCTGAAGTGATGTTGTGGTTTCTAGGATGTGTCTGACAGAAGACTCTTAACAGGCAAAGACAACAAGTTACCTTGGAGTTGAACCCCAGCCAGCTGTGTCAGCTCTCTTCCCAGCTTTCCAGAGCCTCCAGATCTTGGGCTGTGGGTTTTGGAGCAGCTCTTCTCCAGTGAGGGAGTGGAGGAAAGGCATGCCTTAAACAGAGAGAACTACAACTAAAGAATATTTGGCTCCAAACACAAGTGACCAGCTCAGGAAGAGCCCAGTCTGGCTGCCCACACAGCTCACAAATGTGCATTGACATCACTTTGTAAGCTACAGATGCAACTGGGAACAACTTCTGGTCTCCCAGGTTTTAAAACAGAGCCCTGAGCCGTGAACAACTTGCGTCCTTCTCAGGGGTTTACTCAGCATCTGCCCAACACAAGGGAAAACTTGGGATGTCATATGAATCATAGAATCACTGAGGTTGGAAAAGACCTCCAAGATCATCATGCCCACTAAATCATACAAGAAAGTGCCATTTCTACTTGTTTTTTGAACACTTCCAGGGATGGCGTCTCCTCTGCTGTTCCGGCTAGCCTGTTTCAAGGCCTGACCACTCTTTCAGTGACGAAATCTCCCCAGTGTCCAACCTGAACCTCCCCTGGGCCACCTTGTGGCCTTTTTCTCTTTCCTGTCCCTGTTCCCTGGGAGCAGAGCTCAAACCTCCCCCAGCTGCCCCTCCTGTCAGGGAGTTGTACAGAGCCACAAGGTCCCCCCTGAGCCTCTCTTCTTCAGGTTGAGCCCCTCCAGGACCCCCAGTTGCTCCTGGAGCTCCAGACCCTTCCCCAGCTCTGCTCCCTTTCCTGGACACACTCCAGTCCCTCAATGTCTTTCTTGTTGTGAGGGGCCCAGAGCTGACCCCAGGATTCGAGGTGGGGCCTCAGCAGTGCCCAGCACAGGGGGACGGTCACTGCCCTGGCCCTGCTGGCCACACAACTCAAGCCAGCAGCATGGAGTGAGCTTCATCTTAGCATTTCTGGGCTACACAGAAGAACCTCATGAGTTCTTTAACACTGTTTACTAAGACTTCAATAAACAAGAAATGAATTTGTTCCCCTGAACCAGAACACTACAAGTTTGGATCAGCCAAACACCCACTGCAAAAAGAGAGGGGGAACAGCACAATCTGGTCCTGTGTTTGGACAGAAACAGAAGCCACAGCCAGGCACACTGACATCAAATATTCCCTCAGAAAAGCATCTCCAGGAGGACAACCCAGCTGTGTGCTCAGGCTTCTACTCCCAAGCTCCAGTTTTCTGGTTTATAGTGGTGGTTCTGGGGAGTCAGGAAGAGACAGAGGTGTGTAGGGACGCTGGCCAACGCTTACACAACACTTCTCAGTGGGGAATGAAGGATACCGCAGGCTGACACAGGCAGTCTCATGGCTTAAGCTCTACATTTCCTGGCTCCCAATCCAGTAGTCTCCTTCCAAACCAGATGGCTTAAGCCTACAGCTCTGTCCCCACCAAGCACTGGGGCTCCCCAGCCGCACCGAGGAAGCCAAGCGGGTTTGAGCGGGGGAGTTCTCTTCACAAAGCACAGCAGAAGGGCAGTTGGAAGGCTCAGAGCAGCCGGGAGCTGACGGCTGTCTGTGGGAAGAGGAGAAGGCAGGTGTGATGAAGCAGAACCATCCTGCAGGTACTGCGGCCCCTTTTAAGGATGGGCTTGACCAACCTCTGCAGTTTTGGATGGGGCTTCTTGGCTTCCTCTTCACCAAAATGGGTGCACTGGTTTTGCCAGAACTTAAAGGTGAGTCATAAGGCAAAGGAGGTTTGGAGATCGTTTTCTTGTCAAGTCAAAAGCAGGAGCTCTAATAGAAAACATGAAGCACCAGGCAGCACTTGCTACTTCTGCCCCCAACACACTCCTGTTTCCTTCAGATGAGCAGCTGCCATTCATACACATCTTATCCCTCCCTCCTACAGGTCTTGAATTAAGTCATTTCTCACCCCACCTCACCCCTACAGATTAAGTTTTTACCCCACTTCACAGCAAAATTTGCATTTAAATTTCATTTCTTCAGCTGCTGTAAAAACCCACCTTGTTTCTCTAGGTTACAGTTTGCTCTTCATGCTGGGCACTTCCAGCCTCCTTGCATTCCCACTTTTCAGTTTAGAAAAGATTAAAAATAAATCCAATCTTTTGGATTTGGTGTTTTAAAACCTGGGAGTTCAGGAAGCCACAGCACCTCTCTAAGATTCTTATAAACCTTAAATCTCATCTCCTGTGGAATCTTGTGCACTGCCATCTCATCCATACAAAACCAGAGCCTGCACATATTAAAGCAAGTTCCTTCCAAATTGCCAGGTTTCTCATTTTCTTTAATAAGCATTTTCCAGCATTATCAGTCCAGAAGCCACTTGCTCAAAAGAGTGTCCCAGATAGTTAATCCACCAGTGACTCCTGCCCAATACTGAAATGAAAACAAACATCCAACCCTCTGAGACTACAGAGGAGAAAGACTATGTCAGCAGTTCTCTACCATCAAAATTAATTTAAGCCTGAAGAGATGCTGGGTTGAGAAGAAGTATCTTGGAATTAAAAAACCCATATGCATATCAATCAGTATGAGACTGCAGCCTCACCTTGAGTTCTGGAGGCACTTTGGGCACCACAAGATCAGAGGGATCCAAAGCTGTTGGAGAGTGTCCAGAGGAGGGACACGGAGCTGGGGAAGGGGCTGAGGAGCGGCTGAGGGCACTGGGCTCGTTCAGCCGGAGCAGAGGAGACTGAGGGGAGGCTCCTCGGGGGCTGCAGCTCCTCCCGAGGGGAGGCGGAGGGGCAGGGGCTGAGCGCTGCTCTGGGACAGGGACAGGAGCCCAGGGAACGGCTGGAGCTGTGTCAGGCCTTGGCATGGAGCTCAGGGAAAGGTTCTTCCCGCCGAGGGTGCTGGGCACTGCCCAGGCTGCCCAGGGAATGGTCCCGGCCCCGAGGCTGCCAGAGCTCCAGGAGCGTTTGGCCACGGCTCTCAGGGGTGCCCAGGGTGGGGTTGTTGGGGTGTCTGTGCAGGGCCAGGGGCTGGACTGGATGATCCCTGTGGGTCCCTTCCAGCTCAGGATATTCCAGGAATCTATGAAAAGCTACAAAATGCAACACAATATCCACCTCCTGAAAAACTTCACTGTCTTGTAACGTAAGTCAGAATTACAGGGGAAAAAACATTACATTAAGCAAAGGCAATTGTTAACCTTCCAGATTTCAGCTCTTATCACTGAACAAACAGTCCTTACCAACCACAAAAACCACCCCATAACATGTGCTACTTAAACCCCCAAATAATTCCCACCTGTTAGGCAGGAGTGAAACCCGAGGCCTTATTTCTGAATTCTACCTCAGCAAGTGTCTGTAACCGAGCATGTCATTAACAGTGACAAGCACAGCTTTGAGACTTCAGCTTCATTTTCTGCTCTCTCTATTCCAGCTTTGAAGTCAGGGACTATTTTACATCTCTACAGTTTGCATTTCTGCCAGCAAATGCTCTGCGTTTTGTACACTGCCCCCGTCAACACACAGCCAGCCAGATGGAGAGAGAGGCACACAACACGTACAGAGAGGAGGAAAACTGTCATTTTGCAGATGACACCCAGTTAAAAGTGACATTTAAAGAGAAGACAAGTGGTTTCAGGTATTACATCTGCCCTCTCGGCTACGTGTGGGACTGAGCACACCACCCCTTCATCCTGGCACAGGGATGCAGAACCAGCTACACTGACAGAAACTGCGGAATCAAGAACGCACACAGACAACCAAGTTCCACATCAGCATCCCAGTGGAGTGACTGTGACTGCTGAAGTGCCACCAGCATATTCAGGGAAGGAGCACTCAGCCAGAGGAGGATTTTAGCCAGCTCCCTCCCTTTGAAAAATGCAATAATGGACAATTTTATACTGACAAATCCACAAAATCTGGTCCATCAGATGTGCAGAGGAACTACAGAAAGAGAAACTATTGCAGCATCTTTGTCCTCAGCTGCTGCATCCTGCTCAAAGCAGAGGCTTTGGCAATATTTCCTTGTGTCTTAGCCCAGGTCACAGAATGTGCCAAACATGACACGGCAGCACAAAGATGAGCAGATCTTTCCCAGTTTTTTAGAGCAGTTAACAAAGTCCATCACTTTTGCCTTGCACAGGACTCTTCCCTCTCTACCCATTAACCCACGTGGTAAACGCCATCAGTGCCTCAAAGCCAGGGTGAGCTCCAGTTCCCAACCCTACCCTGGGAAGAGGGCTGCACATCCTACAGGGAGACCCAACCAGTGGCCATGGCAGGCTCCAGCTCATCACCTTCATTTTATTTTGTACATTGCACACGTGTTTCTAGGCCTTATGCCAAGCCTGAAGGTTTTCCTTCAATCCCTCAGTTTTTCAGGACCTTAAGTAAAATCAAGGGACACCAGAGGTGAGAACTGACTGAAGTTGGGCTGTCTCCTCTGCAGGATCCACTTTGGACAAAGTGGTAACCAAACCGAGCAGGCTCTAAGGGCAGAAGCCAGCCACATCCCATCTCAGCTGCTGTGACTCCCAAGATTTTATCAACTGTGTTGACAAAGCAGGATACACCACTGCTGGTGGCTGAGGTCACCTGAACTCTGCCAGAATTCACAAGTGTTTGGACAATGCTTTCAGTCACTTGGTAGGATTCCTGGGGTTCTCCTGCACAGGGCCATGAGCTGGACTCAATGATCCTTGTGGGTCCCTTCCAACCCAGCAGATTCTATAATTCTATGGTTTCTGGCACTGCGGTCTGCTGGGAGCCTCACAGGACTTAGGAGATGAGTCTCGAGCTTTGACAGAACTTCACAAAACCTCTCAAAATTTGCCAATTACATAAAAACACTCAAGTGCTCTGAACCCTTCGTGAGCTCTATCAATGCACCAACCCAAACTGCTCCCACTCAAGTTGCTCAAATTGGTGCCAAGTGGCCTGAATTACCTGAGCTCAAGCAGCCCTGAATGAGATGACAATCCAGACACAGCCATTCCAAACCAACTCCATCACTGGAGGGCTGACAGGAGCAGCACTGAACAGCACCTGAAGCAGTGCTGTGCCTGTACTGCTGCCCAACTACAGCTGGAGAAAAACCAGGTAAATTCCTAGAGCTCAGGAGGAGGCTGTTAACTTGCCCTTTAAACAGAATCACAATTCCATCCACAAATCAGGAATTCCATCCTAAAGAATAATTGAAATAATTGAATTAAATCACCTTGAAGTCATTCATCTCATGCACAGAAACAAAACTGTTCTGCCATACTGCTGGAGAGCTGTATTTGATTTTTGGTAGATAATAAACAGGTAGAGAAGCCTCCCAAGGTCAAAGGATGCTCCACAGGTTGACAGCAGCAACACGAAGGTGGTCGCCCCTCATCATCACCCTGTAGCACACATGGCCAGGATGTTCTCCCATCCCATAGGAAAGGGAGGAGGGAGAGCAGATTAAGGTGACCTACATTACTCCTGCTTTAAATACACAGGAGAATTGCTTTTATTCTACCTACCTCACTCCTCCCTGGCCTTCCTGTCCCACATAGGGTTGGCAAGACCCTCTGCCCAGGTGGGGTGAATCCAGCCTTAACCAGGGAGGCAGAAAGCAAGTTTGGGCATCAATTCTTGAATTGAATTCTTGAATTCTTGAATTCCCAAGAGACTGACTTTGCAAACAATGCTCTTTCAAATGGAGATGACACATGTTTCTGTGTCAGCCCTCAACTCCACCAGGTTGCACTTCACTGGTCTCAGTGGTTGCCTCAGCCACGGGAAATCTGGACCTTCACTTACTTGGGGTGACAGAATATAAAGCAGCAACTTAGAACAACAAACTGCAAGGGAAGGAAAAGCCTAGCCAGCAATTTAAACAACATCTTGTCAGGCAGCAAATGAGCAGGCAAAACAATCTTGACTAATTCTATTCTTGCAGAAGCACAACATGGCTACCAGCACAGTCTGACACATCCAAGACACCCATTTTGAAGGGCAGCATCCTGATGTGCCCAAAGTTTGGGTCACACTAAGGACAAGTTTCCAGCACCAGCCCTGCTAAATGACTGTGAACTCAGGTCCCTGGCCCCAAAAGCAGCAGAACTCTTCTCCTATGGAAAAAACATGAAACAGCTGGGGAATTACTCTGATTTACTAAATTCAGTGAAGGAGTAGAGATCTGACTGGCTCCCAGCCCAGCACTCCCTTCCTCTGGTGAGCTGCATTTCCTCCAGGAGATGGCTGAGGTCAAAGCGCTACCAGATCTTCTGGAAAAGAAATTAGGAGGTGTCTGCCATGGTACAGGAACGCAGACAAGTTGAATGTGAAGAGTCAGCAGTTTGACAGAGCTTTGTCCGAAAAAGCATTACTGAGTTTAAACGAAGAGTTAACAGCTACTGTGCCTAAATGGGCCCTCAGAGCACGAAAACTCATTTTGCAGGAGCCACCAAGACCCATGCAAGAGCTTCCCCAGGAGAGCAGAAGCAGGAAAGCTCTGACAGCGGCAGCCAGAGCACCTGGCAGAAGCTGAACCAAACCCCATTCCCCTGCATGGCTGGGAGAGGTGGAACATTATGCAGTAAAGCAAAAAGCAGCATTTCCAGTCTGTGGAGTCTGACCAGTCTGACCGAGCTCCCCACCAGCCACGGCACCAGTGGCACCATCCCAGCAGCGCTGCTGCGTTTTAATGACCACAAACAAGGCAAAGCTGCCCTCGTCTTGTAATCCATTAATTCCTCCCAGTTCAGGAGACTGAGCTGTTTCACCCAGAACAAAGACAGGAGCTGCTGCCTGTGCTGTTCCCATGCTCAGCTAATCTCCAGCCCCTTTCAGTCATGGATGTGGATCTGCCCAGGCCGGTCTTGTGATAAACCCTGGGCCATGACCTGGTTCCCTTTCCTGGATCAAGGAAAGCCTTGGGCAGCAGGAGCAGCTACAGCTGTGCTCGTGGAATGTGGGCCCTTGCCTTTTCGAGCACTCCTCATGCAACAGGCAGGTCTTCAACAATGAAGGCAAACAGCTGGTTCACAACTTCTCTTTTCTCCCAGGAAGTCGGTCCCACCCTCTCTAGTAGCAATTTCTGCAAACAGAACATGCAGATTCTGCTGATTACAGAGGAGACGAGGACTGGGCCCCCTTAATGAGTCTGCAAAGCATTTACACTCCTCACACTGAATGCAAACCACATAGGCAGTGGTTGGACACAGCGAAGTTTGTTTCCTGCAACTCCAGATCCAAAGTCGAGGAGTTATCCAGAAGGACAGCACTTCTCGTGGGCATCTGCCAGAGGTGCCACTGTAAAGAACATGCCAGCTTCATGATATAAAAGAACACTGCTCTTCTTCACACGTGGATTATTCCAGCCTGCTCCTGTGTTACAGTAAATATTTAAGAGAACCCTTCACATCACACACAGACTCCCTAGTTGTACACATTTGTGTTTTTTTCAACAGAATTAGGAAAGAGCAGTAGGCTTGCTGCAGCTGAAAGCTTGCAGCTTTCAGAGAAAGCTGGAAGAGAAGCAAAGGGACTTGCAGCCTCTCCCCAGAGCTGTGAGATGAAAACACATCATGGTGACCAGTGGCATGGGCAGGGCTGGGACCAGTGGGGCAACCCAGCACATTGCCAGCTTCAGACTTCCTCCCCAACACAGCATGTCCTCTGACTCAGCCTGGTAATTCACCACAAGCCAGTGCCAAAACCCACACGTAAGCTGGGGAAGCCACAAGAACACACTATGGAAGACGATGACACTTAATTAGGGGTTGACAGCATTTTCTGCTAAATATGTGGGTGAGGAGACAAAGTAACAGAAAAGCTGCTCTAATCACTTTTAGCTTTTTAATTACAAAAATGCTCTCCAGAAAGTCTGGAGGTTAACCCAGCTATTGGCATCACTGAAAAAGTCAAACAAACAAGTGCCAGGCTGCTTAGGAACTGAGTATTTCAAAGACCTACCTATGAAGGAAAAGCCTCAACATCACCTTATGATCACTGGCTTGTGCAGGGCTCTTGGAGAAGCCAGGCTCCTGTCTGGGGACTCCGCCTGCCTGCTCTCTGCAGAGGAGGTGGAGAGCCTGGGAAAGCCAGCAGCTGCTTTCCCTTTGGCACATGCTCCCCAGGCAGGCAGGTGAGCAATGCTGGGCTCTGCTGAGGTTTGTGCTGATGGGGATCAGGACCAAACCCACTTCACACAGGCCACAAGTTTGTATTTTTACATGACCCTCTTCTTTCTTGTGCTTTTGTTTCATTTCAGCATTGAACAACCTTTGGCTTCCAGGCCCTCGCAGTGCCTTGATTTCCCTCTCTGCTGTGCTCATGTCTTTTCCTGGCTGTGAGTGCATTCCCGTGGAACAGCCGGCAGCAGGGGCTCAGCACAGCACGTGTCCTCATCCCAGCATTAGAGAAAACACAAGTGGCTGCACAGGCACCCTCAGCCAGCAGCAAACACCCAGACTGTGCTTGGCCAGGAATTCTGCTTTGCCAAAGACTTACAGAACACAACAGTACTTTTCTCCTTTGAGTTCCTGCACTCACCATGGATTTAGAAACGGTGAAATACCACAGAGGTGTGTTTATCTATCTAACAGTAAGTACTTACAGGGAATCCACACCAAACAACTAGGGCTTTGCACTTGCACAGTGCTTAAAAACAGCTTCTGCCTGGCCCCACAGACATGAGCAGACAATTCATGTGACTAAAAAATTATGTTATTGGGCATATTCATGAGGTGACTCAGCTTGTAGACCTGGGAGATGGGTGAAGGATAGCAACACTGTCACTGGGTTATTAAACAAATCAAAGTGGACTATCAGAGATCTTTGGTTAGAGACTTGGAAAGACTTAATGGGAAAGGAAGTACCCCACCTTGGCACCTGCTGTTCTGCTGCTATTTATAAGTTTCAAGGCCAATCTGAATGGGCTTGGAGCACCCTGATCTGGTGGAAGGTGGAACCCACAGTAGAGGGTTGGAATGAGATGGTCCCTTCCCACCCAAACCATTCTTTGATCCCATGATTCAAACATTCTGAGTCACTTCTCTCCCAACATAAGCATCTTGGAGAAGAGGAGGTGTCAAGGCCTCTGTGTTAAACTATAGAATGTTTCCCAAAACTGGCAGCCTGCTCCAATACCTGCTGCCCCCACTGTCCTCCCTGGGACCCAGGGAAGATCTGTAAGGGTGCACCCATGGGATCAGACCATCTGGGGAAGGCAGGACCTGCTTTGGCTCCCACTTTCCTGCAGCCAGGATGCCAGAGGGAGCATCTCCTGCTAGCAACATGCCCAGCAGCTCCCTCCCCATGCTGCGAATGGGAGCATTGAGCATTCACTTCCACCTAAACAAAGCCAAGCCTCCTTGCACTGGGATCAGCAAACATTTCCCCCTCCACTCCACTTCTGACATTCCCCAGTGCAGTTCAAAAGGTGCAGTGGTTTCTGCTTTTTGAGTCACAAGTTAATGACCTCCACATAACACCTGCAGTTTCCACACACACAGCTGAACCGATCTCATACCAGTAGGTCCCAGCAAGCACATGGTACCGCATCCATGTCAGGAGTGAGGCACCTGCCAGGCCTCTAGAGATAAATCATGGTACATGGGACTATGCTTGGCAGCCCAAAAGTATGGATGGGAATAATCAAACATTCACAAAGCTGAAGCAGCAAGTGATGAGAAGCGCTCTCAAGTCTTTGTCAGGGTATCACACAGCCATGGCAGGACTGTTTCTGGAGTCAACTGATGCCAACTGAAAGATGTGTCCATGAAGGAAGAGTGTGCTGGAATTCCTGCAGCTGCTTTTCAGGCTACAACCACCTTATATGGGAAAACCATATTTATTAAGATTGTGCATCTGGCAAGAGCCCATAATGGTCATGTCAGTGAATCACTTCAATAATAGTTCCCAAATTATACACTGTTCATACTGAACTCACTCAGGTCATTCCCTGAGGAGCTCTTCCAGAGAGGCCCATGTCCCTCCCAAGTGGGATGAGGCAGTGGCAGCTCTGCCAGCCTTGGCCCCAGCAGTGGTGGAATGGGCTGATATATACAGGTCAAAGCCAAACGCTGGTTAACGAAAACGAGACTAATCATTCCCCCTCCTGTGTGTTCTCGAGGACTTGTTCTCCAGCCTGCCCTGACACCAATGCAGGCGGGCTCAGCATCCTTTGGGCAGTGCCCACATCTCCCTGCTGGACACACTGCCCTTCCCAGCTCCTAGGCTCCATCATCCCAGCTTCCCTGTGTGCTTCCAGCCGATTCATATCTTCAAGAACAATTAATTTGCCAGAGCAGCCTGAATTCTATTTTCATTGCCTTCCTCCTTCCCTGCAGCTGAGCTGTGACTTATTGACTGTGAAGTAACTGCAGGGTCTTTAAGAGTTCAAGGCGCGGGGTGTTTTTCTGCCTGTTCCTGCCTGGCTGACTCCCTCTGTAATCATCCTCGCCAGCACCATTTCACGGCACAGAGGCATGTGACATCCAACTAAGCTGTGAACCATAATCATGCTGGGGATGATGTTTACATTTGATTTTTCCTCAAGCTGATAAGCTCTCTTCAATTTCCCCTCTCCATCGAGTTGGTATGAATTGAACTGCTTATGCCCCACAGGGTGGAATTCTTCTCTTATCTCTAATCTGCTCACTGAAAAAATTGCTTCCAGCAACCCTTCAAAAGTCACTTCAAAGTTATCACTGCTAAGAGGGAAGAGCTGCAATACTGTTCCTGGGCTGTTGCAATTAACGCTCTCCCAGTGCTTTTCAGAGACAGCCGCACAGGTGCCACCAGCGCACAGCACACCTGGCTGGGGCCGGCATCTTCACTTTGCTCCTTCAGCCTGAGGTACAGCCAGACAGCTGTCCAACAAGAGTGTAAATCCTTGTTAAATCATTTCAGCTCCCTAAAGCAACAATCCAACCTTGAAGGCTTCTGCTCCAGCTCTGGACCATAAGTGATTGGCAGACTGCAACCTGTGTAATAGGAGATCTGACCAACAGAAATAAATCCGATGTCAACTTTTCCATTAGACTGAGAATTCCCACTTTAGAAAGGAGATGGTGGAGGCCAGTTCTGCTGTCCAACAGTTGGACAGCGCCAGTTCTTTTGTAGTAACAGCTCTCCCATAACTCAACCATCCTCAGAGAAAAGGTTTCCAGACCCTGTGTCTCCAGATTGCACCTAGCTAGAGGAATGGTGATGTGCCATTAGCTTACCCAACCACCCCTGGGATCAGGGCATCCCAGCCTGAACAAGACTGGTGCTCACCTGCCACCCCACAGCACTGTACCTCCCCACACCACCTCTGCTCCTGCCCACAGCTCACCTGGAGCAGCCCCTTACACTCCCTGCAGTCCCACCCCAGGGCATGAGGGTACAGATTCAGGGAGAAGGCACTGCAAGCATCTGCACCCATTAGATTTTAAAACTCCCTTTTCAACTAGTTAGTCACTTTAAAACTTCGAAGCCAAGGTCTCCCGAAGGGACAAACTGGGCCTGTGTGTTCATCAGTGAACAGCCCTGCTGCAGGCAATAAGTGAAGTTTTCTCCCTTAAAGCATGAGATTTCCAAAAGTTCCCTTCAGAACACTCTGTATCTTAAGTCAACCTACTGCCAAGGTCTCACCAACTTCCAGCAGTTTTACTCCTGTACCAGACTAACTGGTAATTTTTCTATAATTACTGAGGGCTTGGGGAGGGTCTGTGCTGGGCTGACCCACAGTCTGGATTAACCCTGCCACGTTGTTCAGGCAGAGCACAGCATGCAGATGTCTCCTCTCCAGCCAGGAGCCAGGCAGCAGGTTTCAGCTAGGCAGGTGATCCCTCATCAGTGACACAAGGGCACAAGGGGAGCAGCACGAAGCACCCATGTGGGTGGGTCACGGCCACTTCAACACCTCCACACAGCAGCAAAGGCATGCAGGCCGTTAGGGGGATTGGTCACCCAGTTCAGACCACGGAGCACAGTGACAGCCCCAGACTCACAGCACAGCCCACCCTGAGTGGGTGCAGCTGTGCCTTCCCACAGCCCACCAAAGGCCACCTCCATCCCTGGGGTTTGCTCTTCTCCAGCAAAAACTCATTTGCTGTTGTGCACGTTGTCCCCAGCCCCCCGGGAGCTCCAGCTGCAAGTGCGGCTGAGGCCAAGTGACAATTTGGACGCTACCCAAGTGAGGAGTAAGCAACTTGACTTGAGAAATCAAAGCATCGGTGAGATTACTGGCTCTGTTTCATCTTTTTTACTATCAGCGTAAGGTAGGACAGCCTACAGGTTCATAAATCCAGATTTACTTGCTCACAGAAGAAGAAAAATACATGCTCCCTCCTTAAACCCTTCCTGAGCAACAGTCTCCATAGACACTTTGCCTAGTCCTGAGCAATAACCCTCTACCCTCCCCCCAAAAACCAGAAAAGTGACTGAGAAATCAGAAGAATAAATGGTACTTTAATTGTTCATCGGTGTCCCTGCCCAGGGCAGAAGGGTGGAACAAGATGGGCTTTAAGGTCCTTTCCAGCCCAAACTGTTCTGTGACTCTGATTACCAAGAGGTTCTCTCTCACTCCCTCAGCATCACCAGCCAGCTCTCCCTGTGCTGGGAGAATACTCCCAAAAAGAGGTCCAAGGGTGTGTGGGAGCACAGCAAGCAGCCTTGGGAAGGCAGGCTGCAGGCTGCCAGCCCCTGCATTTCCTTGCAGCACTGAGGAACCGCAGCAGGACGGCTGGGGACAGCCTCAGCCTAAACCTCGGCACCTCACCCAAAGTTACACACTACACCCACACCCCCGGCCTGGCAGATGACATCTGCGAAACGAGCACGGCTTCCACTGTAATTAGCTGGTTTTCAGAAGATCTAATGATGCTCATTTAAAGGCCTGATGACACGGAGATAGCTGTCATCACACAGCCAAACCCTCTGAGCACCCCGGACTCCGGCAGGTGCCCGGAGCTCCGCGTCAGGCCCGCGGAGGAACGTGTCAGCCCGGCAGCAGCGGGGCTGAGCATCACGAGCACGGCTCAACATCACAAGCACGGCTCAGCCAGCAATCCTGAGGCTGTTAATGAACTAGAAATAATTAGACAGCAGCGGAGGCGGGGGCAGGTCTACAGGCACAGCCCCACGGATCCATCCTGCCACTCAGAAACCCCAAACCCTCTGCTAATGCCGCTGCCGGGCTCGGGTTCGCTCTGGGCCCTGACAAACGGGCCCCCTCCGGCGGGAGGGACCCCGGCCGGCGGCAAGGCCCCCGCCCCCGCTGCCAGGGTCCGCCCAGCTCTCCGACCAACCCCTCCACCCCGACCCTGTGACCTCCGGGAAGCGACCCCCGAGCAGGACGGCCCCGCACGGCCCTCCAGGCCCACTCGGGGCCGGTTCCGGGAGCAGTCCCGGGAGCGGGCGGCCTGTGCCCCGCAGGGTGGTCCGGGGGTCGCCGCTGCCCCTCGCAGCTCCGAGACTCCCGAGGGCAGAGAAGGGGAAGCCCCATCCCGGTGTCCCCCGGTGTCTTGGGAGTCCCGGGCCGGGGGCGAAACCATCCCGGGGCCGGGGGAGAAGGGAAGCAGCAGTTGGACGGGACCACGCG
>VYXC01004219.1:15520-31835 GCA_013397175.1 Platysteira castanea | reverse complement strand
AGCCTCTATCAGCGATGGGCGCGGGGGGGGTGGGGGGGTTGGGAAACATTGTGGCTGGTGGGGTTGGCTGTGTGCACGGCTGAGGTGGATAGTGTGTGTCACTTTCTGATAAATCATCCCCCGGCTCGTTGCTGTCCCCATGGCGGGCGTTGTTGGTGGCGGCCCCCAGGGCCAGGCACAGCCCCGAACTCGGGACCTGGCAGTGGGATGAGCTGCCCCAGCACAGCTCGGCTTTGTTTGGCTTCAGAACCCCTGGAACGTGCTGCCACGGTACATGTGTGCGGCGGTGTGGGGCTCCCAGTGCCGCCAGTGCCCGGTGCTGGGTGTGTCGGGCTGGGCCGTGGTCAGCTCTGCCCAGATACTGCCTCTCCCTGCGGGGCCATTCCAGGTGCGGGCTGGTTTCTGTCGGAAACCGGCTGAGCCGGCTCCGCCTGCTGCCAGCCTCGGCCTTTGGCTGGTGCAGGCCCTACGCCAGGTCTTGGGGGGAGACTGGGGACAGGGACAGGGCTTGGTGACACCGTGGGCGCACTGCCTATGCCGCTGGAAACGTGGGAGCTGCTGCCATCCCCATGCTGCCCCAGCCACTGCCCGGGGAGAGCAACGGGCAGCAGTGGAATGCAGGTTTGTGGCCAGTTTGTGGCACCCCGGTGATGGGACAGTAGTGGGACCCAGCTGGGGACAAGGAGAGGCTGTGCTGGGTGGCATCAGGGGTGGCTCTGGCACTGCAGATGTCACCACCCTAGGGAGGGGGATGATCTGGCTGCCCCAGATTGGTGTCTCTTGGACCTGTAGCTCTCACCCTGTCACCTGCAGGTGTCCAGGGAGCATGAACAACACTAATGACACAGCTGAAACCACCCCAATGCCACACTGGGAATTCCTGTTTATTATGAGCTTTCCTAGTGCCAGTGCAGGACAGCGGGTGCTGCCACACTGGGGTCCTGCCCAGCCCCAGCTACCCCCTGGTCCCACGTGTCCCTGGGTGGCAGGGAGGCACTCGGGCTGGTTTCGGCAGCTGGTGACGCAGAGGGGACTCTGCCCTCCACACCCATGGCTGCAGCCCGCCAGTCGGGTGAATGATTACCCCAGGCTTCCCCTGGCCCTCCTCAGGGCTGCAGTGAGCTGGGTGTCATTTCGGGGGCTGAGCTGGGTCTCATTTTGGGGGCTCAGCTGTCTGCCTCAGCACCGCTCCAGCCGGGGCTGCCCATGGGAGGTCCCTGTGCTAGGGCTGAGCTGCCACGCTTGCCCAGGGCTGGTTGCCCACTGCCAGATCTGTGATGTAGCATCACCCTGGCATTGCCCACAGGGTGTTTCTGAGGCCTCCTGGTCCCACCAAAGCTGCCTTGTGGCCAATTCCCAAAGGAGTTGGGGAGGTTTCGAGCTCCCTGTGGCACCAGTGTGCAGGTCCCTGGCTGGGCTTGAGGGTGGCTGAGCTACACTGGGGGCTGTTAGGAATGAGCACAGCTCCAGCGCAGCCACTGCAGAGCCCTCGGACACCACGGGCCGTGTGGTGCCACGGGAACTGGGGATGTTCAGTTTGGAGAAGAGGATGCTCAGGGAACCTCATTGCTCTCTACAGCTCCTGAAAGGAGATTGTAGTGAGGTGGGGATCAGCCTCTTCTGCGAAGTGACAGGACCAGAGGAAATGGCCTCAAGTTGCACCAGCGGAGGTTCAGATTAGATACTAGATAATTTTTTCACTGAAAGAGCGGTCAGGCAATGGAATAAATTGCCCAGGGAGGTGCTGGAGTCACCATCCCCGGAAGCATTCAAGAGGCATCTGGATGTGGCACTTGGGGACATGGTTTAGGGGTGATTGTGGTGGTGTTGGGGTGACAGTTGGATTTGATGATCTTGAAGGCCTCTTCTTGTCTTGATGATTCTGTAAGGCCCTAATCAAAGTGGCCTCTCCCTGTCCCACCCCATGGGAACTGGTGGGAGGCTCTGGTCCTGCTGTCTCACATCCACATAGGAACCCATGTCTCTCTGGGTTCATGCTGACATTCCCTCCAGGGAGCCAGGAGCTGGTGGAGATCCCTGGGCCCATCCCAGGAGTTTCAGCCTCAAAGGGACATTATTCTGTCAGTCAGGCTTGTCTGTCCTAGGTGGAAGACATTGGATTTGGGGAAAACCCAGGGAAACCAAATGGTGAAACTAGGGCAGTGGTGCTGCCAAACCAGCTGGCAGAGCTGCTGGATCCCAAAGTGGATGGACAGGCACTGAAACACCATCCAAAGTAGCACCCCAACGTCTGCCAGAGGGGAGTGAGACCACAAGGATCCATGGACAGTGGGTGCAAGCCATGGAGATGAGTCCTCTCCTTGCCCTGCAAGGACCCCCAGGGGGGAGATTTCATGGTGCACAGAGGCAGCTCTGGGTTCAGAGCCATGCAGGGTTAGCTGGGGTGTGACACAGCTGCCAGTCTCGGTGTCCTGGCACTGCAGGGCTCTGTCCCCTGCAGCCTCACGGTCCCTTATGGCTCAACTTTGCTGCTGCTCTTTGTTGCAGCCTGATGCTGGATTGAGGAAGGGGCCAGCAGCTGCAAAGAGGAACCGGAGCCAGTCGGAGCCCCCCGGCCGTCCGGCTGCCACCGCGAGTCTCCCCAGCCTGTGCTGGTGGGTGCCCACCATGGAGGAGATGGTCATCTGGGAGCAGCACACGGTGACACTGAGCAAGGTGAGCGTGGCCTGGGGTGGCCCTGCCGTGGGAAGGGAGGGGGTCTGTGAGTTCAACTCTGCCTGACCCCCCTTCTGCCCACGCCCACTAGGACCCTCACCGGGGCTTTGGCTTTGCTGTGTCTGGAGGCCGTGACCATCCCAACAGGACAACCGGGGACACTGCGGTGTTTGTTTCAGATGTGGTGCCTGGGGGACCAGCGATGGGTCAGCTCCAGTGAGTGCACGGCGACGTGGGGCCATAGGGGGTGCTCGCTGCCAGTGAGGGTGGGAAGGGTGGAGAATCTCCTGCAGCACCACTGTTGCCCTGCCTGGCTGGAATGGGATCCTTTGGGGTACATTCGCTACCCCACCAGCTCCCCAGGCTGGGAGCTGTGCCTGGGGCAGAGTCACAGCTGCATTTTCCCTCCCAGGAGGAAGGATCACATCGTGATGGTGAACGGCCTTTCCATGGAGAACGTCCCATCCTCCTTCGCTATCCAGACACTTAAAACCTGTGGCAAGATCGCCAACATTGTGAGTGTGCTCTGTGGTGGGATGGGGCTGGTGTCATGCTCATGCTCTGCTTGTCCCCATCCCAGCTCCCCTGTCCCACACACACCCAGGGTTTGGGGCTTGAGAATTGCTGCAGGGACATCTCCTGGCAGAGACAGCTGTACCCACCAGCCTCTCCTGCTCACTTTGCACCTGCAGACGCTGAAAAGACCGAAGAAGGTTCACCTGCCTGTGAGCAAGAGCAGCCCTGGGTCCCCGGCTGTGCCGCGGCACTACGACTCAGACGATGACTACAGGCTGCACCGCTCCCGGGATGACCTGGACCACAGCCAGGGCTACGATGGGGACTCATCCAGTGAGAGGAGCTCTGGTCACCACCACGATGACCGTCGCCATCACAAGCTGGTGTCACGGAGCCGGAGGCGAAGCCAGGACAGCAGCCACTGGATGCAGAGTGGCTCGGATCGGAGAGGCCACGGCCAACATTGCTCTACCAATGCCTTTGGCCAGGATGGGGACACCAATGGGCTGGCCCTGGTGTCGGGCTTCAAGCGGCTGCCACGCCAGGATGTGCCAATGAAGCCCATTACATCAGTCCTGGTGAAGCAGAAGCAGAGTGAAGGTGAGACCCTCCTGTTCCTGCTGTCCCTGGGTCTTGTTGCCTGATTTTTGGCCATGCCTTCCCCCAGGGAGGAGGCGATGGCTGGGTGGGTGCCAGGACCTGGCTGCAGCGAGGGGACCGTGCATGCCATGCTGGGTGCACTAAACCTCCTGCCCTCAGCCGGGGGCTACAGAGCTCAGCTGTGGGGCTTGCCCGTACCCCATGGGGAGCTGGGGCTTGTGGGGATGGTGCCGAGGGGGGACCTTGAGGGGGTCCTGCATCTGCCTGCCTCTGCCACCATCACGGCTCTCTCTGGTGCAGAGTATGGCCTGAAGCTGGGGAGTCAGCTCTTCATCAAGCACATAGTGGAGAGTGGGCTGGCGGCCAAGGGCAGCTCCTTGCAGGAGGGAGACCTCATCCTGAAGGTATGGGGGCCCTGGGGTGCAGGGCACTCACTGGGGGTCTCATCTGCCCCTCTTTGGAGGCCTCGTCCCTGGGTAGTGTCACTGCAGGGGCCAGCCATGGCTGTGCTGGAGGCAGTTCTGTCTGGTGCCCACTCCCTACCCCAGCCCCCTGGCTGTTCCAGGGACCCTGCAGGGGCTCTCGGGGCCCAGCTCCTTGCATTGCCAGGGCTGGTGGCACGTCCTGCTGCCACAGTGGGGTCGTGTCCACCCCAGTGTCCCCATGGTGTGTGGTCCCCTGCTGTGTGTCCATGTCCCCCCACTGGATGACAGTCACAGAGGTGTTTGTCAGGTAAAATGATGCTTAAAGTATTTGGGGAAGAGGAAGTAGAGGGAGGAAGACCCTTTGTTTGCACACCTGGTCCAGGCAGACCTGTGGCTGCTGGGAACTGGTGCTGAGGTGATTTTGGGGCAAACAGAAGGGATTACATCCCACAATCTCCTGGGAAAAGCTGCTACCACTCAGGGAGATCCCAGCCCCAGGGCCTGCTTGGGGCCTGACTCCCTGGCACCAGGCCAGGGCACGGAAGGACAGTGCTGGGCCCAGGGCAAAGGAAAAGTGAGCTTCAGGTGTCTGAGGGGTCCATGCAGCTCCTGCCTCTGGGCAGGGCCCCAGGCAGGTGGAACAAGCCACACTAATGTTTCCTCTGCACAGAATGAGGTCACACTGGGAGGCAGCCAGGAACAGAGACACAGAAGAGGTGACGCTGCGGGAGCTGGGGCTGGGCTGGAGGGGCTGGGAAGGGACCAGGAAGGTGGCAGTGAGAGCATCCCATCCCGGTGGGGTGTTCCTGGGGGTGGCTTTCCCAGGAGCAGGTGCCCTGAGGCCTCCCACTCTGCCCCTCCAGATCAATGGGGTAGCCAGCCAGGACATGTCCTTGGCTGAAACCCAGCAGCTCATCGAGCGGACAGAGGGGATCCTGACCCTGCTCATCCTCCGGGACCACCGGCAGTTCCTGGTCAACATCCCTGACGTCGACAGCCAGAGCGACAGCTCCCGGATGGACGGTGAGGAGACCTGGGGTGGGAGAAGGTGGGGCCAGGGCCAAATACACAGCGCAGGGGCTGCGTGGTCACCGATGCATCTCCCCTCCTGCTGCTGCAGATATCTCAGACATCGACTCTGAGCTGTCCCATCCGCCATCTCCAGAGGGCTCCCCACAACCTCCAGCTGCTGCCAGGACGAATTCACCACCGTAAGGCCCACAGTGTCCCCATGAGCCCCTCTGTCCCCTGGCAGATCCTGCTGTGTTCTCCACCTGTCTGGGGATGCTGTTCCCATTCCTAAGCCAATGTCCCTGGAGGTGGTACTGCCATTCCCAGCTTGCTCTGCTGTCTCCACTGCCCACTTGACACTGCTTGCCTGTGCCCTGCCTAAATCCTGCTCGCCCTTGTTCCAGGGAGAGGAGACGATCGGACAGGGGGCCTGTGGCTGAGGTGACTGTAGCCGATGCTCGGGGCCCGGGTGAGTGGATTGGGCACTGAGGGGGCTCCAGGCTCCTGTGCATCTCCACTGCCCAAAGCCCGGGCAGAGCCGTGCCAGGGCTCTCTGTGCCTCAGCACAGCCACTGCTGCTCCTGGACCAGCTCTCCTTCTTGCAGACCTTCTGGAAGCCGTGGAGGGGGATGGCCACAGCCCCCACACCAGCCCCACTGCCCGAGCTGCCCACAAGGATGGGTATGTCTGCAAGAGGCAGGGGGGAATGGCTGGGGGACATGAGGAGCTGCTGTGGCACAGGGTTGGGGTCACAGGGCCGCTGTCCTGTCCTCGCGTGTCACCACTGGGCTGACTGTACTCCCCCGTGGCAGGTACAGCACCAACTCCAGGGTCGTGCGGTTTGTGAAGGCCAAGAGTGTGGGGCTGCGGCTGACGGGGGGGAACGATGTGGGCATCTTCGTGTCGAGCGTGCAGGAGGGGAGCCTAGCTGACAGCCAGGGCGTCCGGGAAGGTGACCAGATCCTGCAGGTACCCGGGGCTGAAAATGCTCCATATGCTGCTGCACCTGGACTGGCCCCAGCCCCTTTGGGTCCAATATCTCCCCAGGGTGTCACCTCCAGGGTGATAGGGACCAGTTCCCTCTCCCACTCTGCCCTGGGCACTGCTGTCCCTGGGTCTCCTGCTGGTGCCCATGCCCTCTGTCCTGCTGGCAGGACCATGTCCAAGTGCTTTTCTGTGGCAGGTGAATGACACCAGTTTCCAGAACCTGACCCGTGAGGAGGCTGTGGAATATCTCATGGCCCTGCCCCCAGGCGAGGAGGTCACGCTGTGGACCCAGAGCAAGCAGGACAGTGAGTGGTGACCAGGCTCCTCCTGGGCTTGTGCCTCTCCATCCTCTGTCTCTTCTGGGCAAGCATCAGACCTGCTGGGCTTGCCATGGCCCTTCCTGCCCCTGCAGGATGGTCCTTCTTCCTCCCTCCTCCTCCTCCAGAGAGCTGATGGGAGGGGACCAGACCATCCTGGCCCTGTTTGTGCCTTGGCTTCCTGGAGTGCAGGGGCTTTCTGGCGCCATGGCTCAGCTGGGGAGTCAGACCCTACTGTCCCCAGCATGCCTGAGAGTGCCGTGGGAGGAAAAGGTGTCCCCAGTACCCTCCTTAGCAGCAAGGGCTACTGTGGAGCCTCCCAGCCAGCCTAGTGCCTTCCCAAATCTCTCCAGCATCTTCTTCCTCAGCCACCTCTTCTCCTGATGGTCCCTCTTGCCCTGGGCTCCAGTTTACAGGAAGATGATCTCATCCAACGTGGGTGACTCGTTCTACATCCGGACACACTTTGACTTTGAGAAGGATACGCCATCAGGGCTCAGCTTTGTCCGTGGGGACGTGTTCCACGTGCTGGACACCATGTACCGGGGCAGGCTGGGGAGCTGGCTGGCTGTGCGCATGGGCAGGGACCTGAAGGAGCAGGAAAAGGGCATCATCCCCAACCGGAGCAGGTAGGGATGGAGCCAGGAACAGCCCCTAGATAAGCAGAGCCAGGGAAGGCTCCCAAGTGAGCTGGGGACATGGATGGTGGGCTCACTGGGAGGCAGGGCAAAGGCTGGTGGGGCAGCGGTGGGAAGCGTGAGCTGGTGAGTTCCTTTCTTGGGGTGGTGGGGCAGCTTGATGGGCAAGTTGTCCAAAGTCCCAGAGAGAGGTCTACCACAGCCTCACCTGGCTGTGCCACTGAGCAGGGGTGCCAGCTTCTCCTGACCTGCTCCTCAAACCCAGAGGCTGCAGGTCCTGAGCCCTCTCCTCTCCCAGGGCCGAGCAGATTGCCAGCCTGGAGTCGGTGCTGAAAGCCACGTCTGGTGCCAACCCCTCTGGGGCAAGGGCTGAGTTTTGGAAGCTGCGGGGCTTGCGGGGAGCCAAGAAGATGCTGCGGAAGAGCCGGGAGGACCTGTCTGCCCTCACAAAGCAGGGGCGCTACCCCCCATATGAGAGAGTGGTCCTGAAGGAAGGTGGGCACCAGGACGGCCTGACCCACGTTGGGTCCTGGGGCTGCCCTGCTGCGGATGCTGATGGGCCCCCCTCTCCTGGGAGGAGCAGGGCGAGTCACAGGCCCGTGGGCACCATGAGGAGCAGGGCTGGGTGCTTGGGTGCTGGGAGCTCTACCCTTGGGTGCTGGGAGCTCTACCCTTGGGTGCTGGGAGCTCTACCCTTGCCCCCACCCACCTTGAGCACCTCTGTCCTCCCACAGCTGGCTTCAAGCGGCCAGTGGTGATCCTGGGCCCCATCGCAGACATCGCTGTGCAGAAGCTGAGCAGGGAGTTGCCCGAGCTGTTCGAAATTGCCCGTAAGTGCCCCCACACTGGGGAGAAAATGATATCCAGCAGCCAGACCTCGTGAGAGTGCTTTACCTTTGGCTCCCTTCCTGTGACACCCCAACATCTTCCTGGGCACATTCAGCCTCTCCCCTCCTCTCCCTGAGGGACACAGCCCTGGGGCCGGGCATGGCCATGCCCAGCCTGGGGCTGTTGGAGGTGCAGCCCCTCTCATGCCCCATCTCTGTGTCCTGCAGCGAGTGTGCCCCGCGATGGGGCATTGTCCAAGGTCATCAAGCTGGACTCGGTGCGGCAGATTGCAGAAAAGGTGAGACCTTGCCCATGTCCTTGGAGCCAGCTGGGGCCTGTGGAAAGCCCATGGCCCCCACCCCTGCTCCCAGCAGGGCTGATGGCTGTGCCCTGCCCCAGAACAAGCACGCCTTGCTGGACATCACACCCTCGGCTGTGGAGCGCCTCAATTACGTGCAGTACTACCCCGTGGTGGTGTTCTGCGAGCCCGAGAGCCGGCAGGGCATCAAGGCCATGCGGCAGTGGCTGGCGCCCGACTCCAGGAAGAGTTCCCGGCGCCTCTATGCTCAGGCCAACAAGATGAAGAAGTATTGCAGCCACCTCTTCACAGCCACCATCAGCCTCAGTGGCGGCGGCAATGCCTGGTACGAGCAGATCCAGGACATCATAAGGACACAGCAAAGCCAGCCCGTCTGGACAACAGCAGAGCAGGTACGGGCACGGGCTCTCTGTGGTGAGGCTTGGCCTCCTGGGGCTGCAGCCAGGCAGGTGACGGGGCTGTGCATGGGCCCCCCACAGCTGGAGTCCCACTGTCATTCCCACCTCCCAGGCAGATGTAGCACCTGAGGACAGTCTGGACCTGCTGAACCCACCGAGCACGGTGGCCTCAGGCTACCTGACGTGTGACAGCCAAGCCAACAGCGACTACGATGACACGGATGGGGAGGCGGGCGCCTGCACTGACGGCGAGGCAGAGGATGCCTATGACCAGCCCGGGCTGGCCCGTTCCTCTGAGCCAGCACAGCTGGCCCTGAGCCATGGCCTGGACTCCTCCGAGCCAGCATGGCTGGCCCCAAGCCACAGCCAAAATGAGCAGGTGGGTTCCCCCAGACTGGTACAAGGGCCTGGTGGCGCAGACAAGGGTGGCACAGTGCCTGGCTCTGGGGTGGAATTCCCATCCTCGTGGTACAGGCAGGGTGTCACCTCTGGCTGCTGCAGGGTCCAGCTGTGTGTCTGTGCCCGGCTCTGGGTGTCCAGGGGCAAACGCCCCAGGCTTGGGCACAGCCCCTGCCCTGCCCCTGACCCCCCACCTGCTCTCCCCCAGGTGCCCGAACAACCCCGGCGGGGCCGGCGCTATGACAGCATCAGGTACCCTGTGCCCCGGGGTAGGGGTGGCAGCCGCCCAGCGCTGGGGACGGTCCCGGAAGGGCACTGTCCCTGTCCCACAGAGCCATCACCACCCTTCTGTCCCCCAGGGAATACGAGCACGAGGCAGTGAAGAGGAGGTTCACACGGGCCAGGGACGACTCAGACCAGGATGAAGGCTATGAGTGGGGCCCAGCCACAGATGTGTAGTGGCACTGCTGGCCTGTCCCTCTGGGCCAGACCTCGCCCAGCCGTGCACAGCTGTGACAGGTGACAGCTCAGGCAGTGCTCCTGGGGCCAGGCTGGGCTGGGCCCAACCCTGCTACACCCTGCATCACCAAGTGCCTGCACTGCCGTGTGCCTCCTTCCCTTTTGGCCACAGCCACTGCTACTGGAATAAAAGGGATGTTTGGATCAGGACAGGCTGTTTCTGGGGGTGCTGGGTGGCAGCATGCAGGGGACACTGTGCAGCAGGGGGGCCTTGCTGGGACCCAGGCACCTCCCTGGTCAGTGGCCCTGCGTACACTGAGGCACTGCAGGGGGAATTGGGGCCTGGCACGTCTGCAGGCCTGGGATGTGCCCCCCAGAGCTGAGCCTCTTCTGCTGCAGCCCCCCTGCAGCTCCTCAAATGCAGCCTCCCATATTTCCCAAAATTTTTATTTTTAGAGCAACCATGCACACAGGCACAGCCAGGTCAGCACTGCTGCAGCCCTGGGGCCTCAGAGAGCTGCTCACAAAAAGGCTCACAGCCCCAAGCTCCCAGGATGTGGGACTGGGCCGTGCCCTGTTCCCTTTTGCTGCTCCAAGGGCTGTGGCTCTGGGCTGGGCTGTGTGTGCAGAGCAATTCAAGGCAGCACCAGGGAAAAGCTGAGGCAGGTTCCCAGTTTGGTGCAGTGGGTCTAACGGAGTTTGCTTGCACCACAACAGGCCTCTGGCCAAGCCAGGGGAGAAGAGGAGGTGCCAACAGTGCTTCTGCCCTTAAGGCCGAGTCTGGGAGCTGCAGGGTGTCCCTCAGGGGTGCCAGTGTGCACCACACATGGGTGTGCAGGGTCAGTGCTGCTCTGGGGCTGTACTGGGCTGAGCTCTGCAGCTGAGCTGGGCTTCCAGCACTGTCCCCACCTCGGGAAAGGCACCGCTGGTGAGTGTAAAAGTACAATAGTCAGTGACTGGATGGGGGGAACTTTCATGCAGGGTCCCCTCTCCTCCCACTAGCACAAGGCCAAGGCGAGGGACCCTGTGCAGCAGCAGGACAGGCACTGTGCAGGCACTGTGAGGTGGGGAGGGGTGATTGGAGGGTGAGAGGTGCCCAAAGCGTGGCACCACAGGCCTTGATGCTGCTCAGGCTGGGTATCAGCCCTCAGCCTCCCCCTGTGTCCTGAGTAAAACAAAAGAGGTGCAGGTGTGGGTGCTGCTGAGGGCTCTGATGCAGGGCTGGGGCCAAAGGCAGAGCCAGTCCTGCCCCTGCAGCCCCGGGCTCGCTCCTGCCTGCCCCAGGCACGGTGGCTCAGAGGAAGAGGGGCTGCTCCTGCCCCGTCAGCAGACGGTACGTGGAGGCCGGCATGGTCTTGATGTGGACCTAGGCAGAGAGGCACAGGTCAGAGGTCCTGCCCGGGCGGGAGGGTGCTGGTGCACAGCTCCGAGCCCAGCGGCTCCGTGGGGGCCCAGCTCACCTCGCTGACTGCCTCGGTGAGGATCTGGATGATCTTCTCGTGGGGCGTGGCCACCACGCTCTGCCCGTTGATCTCGATGATGCGGTGCCCCACGCGGATGCCGCCCCGCTCCGCGATGCCCCCGCGCATCAGGCTGCAGATCTGGGAGCAGGGCTTGCTGTGAGAGCAGGGCCGTGCCCACAGGGCCCACAGCCCTGTGCCACCGCTGCTCCAAACCCTCACAGCCCTGCAGGCTGCCGGCCGCAGCTCTGGGCTGGGGTGCACGCCTGCTCCAGCCCCCGGGCACGCAGCCGGGGCAGGGATGTCCCTGTGCCTTGCTGCCACCAGAGCGATGTGCTGAGCTGCAGGGGCAGCTCCCAGGATTTTGTCCCCCGGCTGACGAGCCTGTGGCTGCCCCACTCAATGACCCCTCTGCTCCCCTCGGGCCTGGGCTGCCGAGACTGAGCTTCTCCCTGGGGCATCAGGAGAGACCCGCATCCCCAATCCTAGCAGGAGCACCGGTCGGTGTGCGAGGTGGCTGTGCCACCCACCCAGCTCCCACTGAGCCCAGGAATGCCCCTCTCTGCCTTCCCAACACAGCCACGGGAAAGCCCAGCACAGGGAGTGGCTGGGGCACTGGGCACAGCAACAACTGTCACTGGGGTCATGCCCAGAAAGCCAGAAGAAGCCACCACCCCAAAAGCAAACAGGTACAGAGCACCAGGGGAGAGGGACACAACCACTGGTGCTGCAGACAGGCTGAGAGGAGCCTTTTGCTGGGCACAGCAGAGCCCTGTGACCCCTTGGCCCAGGCAGGCAGATGGAGTGTGGGAGCTGGGGGCTGCTCCCTGGACACAGCCAGCTCTGCCTGTCCCTCAGGTAGACCCTGGCCCAGCTCCCATCCCACGGGCACTCACCACACCGTTCTCAACACAGAAGCCCAGCTGGTACTTGGAGTCGGGGCGTCGGATGATGGCTGTGGTGACAGGGGGACAGTGCACAATCTTCAGTGTCACCTCAGTCTGGTGCTTCAGCTCCTGGAAGGTGAGATGGGGCTTGGTCAGATTTTGGAGAGCTATTCAGACTGGTTGACGGGGGATGCAGCCACGTTGCTCACGTGAGGGGCTAAGGATTAGCAACATGTTTTCAATGGGGAAACTGAGGCACACAAAGGGATACTGCAAATATAAATGCAGGGACAAGAACTTACAAACCCAGACGAAGACATCCCTGCCCCTGAGGCTATGCTGTCCTTGCTTTCAGCTCCTTCCTGTCCTACCGAGAGGTAGATGATGCAACAGGTTCCCTTCAGGACAGGTGCCTGCCTCTTCCTCCACCCACCTCCTCAGGCAGGGCCACGGCAAGTACAGTCCCCAGCTTTGTCCCTGCCTTCCTCCCAAGCACTCTGAACAGGAACTATCACAGCCTGCAGGACAGGTATGACCTCTGCACACCTGCCTCCACATCTGGGGGTCCTGGGGGCATCCTGGCGTCACAGACACTCCCAGATCATTCAGACCAGTCCCCATCTCCCGCCTGGGGTGAGGCAGAAGGTCACTCTGCCCCAGCTCACCCGGATGATGCTCTGGCAGGTGCTCAGGGGCAGCCCCACCAGGCTGGTCCCGTTGACCGACATGAGGCGGTCCCCAATGCTCAGCTCTCCCGACCGCTCCGCGGGGCCCCCGTGCATCAGGTTGGCGATGACCACGGTGGGCAGGATGGAGCCCCAGCCCGACTCCACAATGGCGATGCCCAAGATCTCCCCCTTCTGCTTCCGGATGCAGACCTGGGGGAAGAACGGGTGGGTTACGGTCGTAACTCCACCAGAGTTGTGGAGCACGTCCCAGCCCCCAGCTGCGCTCACAGCTGGCTGGGATGGGGCCCGGTTCTGTAGGGAGCAGCTCAGCTGCTCAGGGAGCCACAGAGTGGATGACACAGAGGTGCCAGTGGGTTCCCCACATTGTACCCACCCCCCAGAGCAGCTCTTACATCCTTGCAGTTCTCCTGTCGGGAGAAGTGGGTCAGCTCTGCGTTGTACTGCTCCTGGTCCTCGAGGGCACGGCTGTACTGGCGTGGGCTCAGCTCACTGGGGTCGATGCTGTTGGCCTCCAGGAAGCGCTGGTAGGCCACGCCGA
The DNA here is from genome assembly GCA_013397175.1 of Platysteira castanea. Lineage (NCBI taxonomy): Eukaryota > Metazoa > Chordata > Aves > Passeriformes > Platysteira > Platysteira castanea. Next base: position 18,688 of record VYXC01004219.1, on the reverse strand, counting down.
ATGCCTGCCCGATGGCCTGGGCGATGACCTGCGCCTGGGCAACCAAAGGGCTGTTCCTGCCCATGGCTCAGGGCTGGAGCCAGCAGCTCCCAGTGCCCTGCAGTGCCCAGCACAGCAACCGTCCCTGGGAGCTCCAGGGCATCCTGGCTCCTTCCCTGCCTGATGGGGCCCCTGCATGGAGCCAACCCTCCCCTCCACTTTGCTCCCTGGGCCCCTGTATGTCACAGAGATGCTCGGGCTGGGCTCCTGCCCTCTCTCTTGGGGGGAGGGAGGGGTGTCTGCTGCAGTCCCAGCCCAGAACACCAAGTTATTACAGTGGGATGGGGCTCAGGTCCCCAAGGCCACCCACCCACCCCAGGGACCCGTGTGTTGCCTCACATCAGCTGAGTGGAAGACGTGGCAGATCATCTTGTAGAGCCGCTTCTCCTCCGCCACCTCCGAGCGCCGCGGCAGCTTCCGGCGAGCCATGAGCACCACGAGGGAGCCGATGTCAGCGATGTAGGAGATGGTCTGGAGGGAGTGATCCATCATGGCCTCCTGGCAAGGGGGACACAGGCTGAGAGTTCAGCCCCCTCTGACCACGTCAGCCCACGTCAGACCACGTGGGCAGCCATGAGCCTGCTGGCACTGCAGGCAGGAAGGGTTTGGCTGCGGTGCTGGGATGTGGCACCACTGCCTGGCACATGCTGGGCAGAAACCATGTCTGTGCCAAAAGGTACAAACAGCTCCTCCATCAAGGACTCATTTGTGTTCCTGGGTGCTGCCAGGAGACAGGACAGCTCTTGCCTCTTGCTATAATGCAGAAACTAATCCTGAGGCAAAGAGCTCCCCAGATTTCAAGCCTGGGTTCCACAGAGCTTGGTCTGGGATCCCAGCAGCTCCACAGGGTGCAGGTCGTGTGGGAAGCCTTGTGCAGCCACACAGAGAGGCAAGGACACGACACAGGATGCCTATGGAGTGACACGTCCCCTCCCACACGTGTGTCTTCATCCGGAGGCCATCCCTGGGCAAGACCGTGCTGGTGTGGGAGCAAAGCTGAGATCCTGAGACCAAACAGGAATGCTGAAGCAGCCACAGGGCCATGTGGTTACTGCTGCTCCTGCTCACCTGAGTGTCAGCAGCGAGCACCTTGATCCTCTGTGTGGAGACAAACAGATCCACCTCCGTCATGGGCTGGGACTCCCCCTCGGGTGCCTGCAGAACGATGGAGAGGACCCTGCTGGGACCCAGCCCCACACCCAGGTGCCCCTGGGGAGATCCTGAGCACCGCCCCACACCCACAGAGGGCCAGGCTGGGGGCAGCCAGGCCCCCCACCCCTCCTGCACCTTGATCCTGTCCACCGCCTCCTGCGCCTGCGCCATGCGGACGCTGGTTGGGGGGTTCCTCTCCGAGGCCAGCTGCGTGGAGCCCAGGTACTTGGCCCCAAAAACCACACCATCCAGCAGGTCCTCTGGGTCACAAGGGCCTGGAACTGAGGTGTTGAGAGGGATTGAGCAGGGGCTGCTCCCCCACCTCTGGAACTGGGGGTACCAACTCTGCTGCCTGTTAGCTGTATTCCCACACATGATGAAGCAGCTTGGTGCTTGGTACATGGGCACCTGGCATCACCGGGGGACCAGGGCTGCTTCCCCCTTCCCTTTGGAACACATGGCTTCCCTTTCCCCCAAGTATACCCCCTCCCTGATCCCTGACACACCTCCATTTCCTCACCAAAGGCTCAAACAAGCCACCTGGAGCCTGGTGCAGCAACTCAGCAGAGCTGGCTGTTCCCTCCCCGACTGGGACCCCCAACCACCCCCATTCAGGGTCAGAGCAGGTGGGTCAGGACTCCTGGATGCTCTTGCTGCTTGAGCACAGAAGCAACTCACCCTCTTTGAAGGCTGGGCAGGATGATGGGGATTCCCTGTTCTGCAAAGCAATGAAAGGGCAAGTGAGGCTGTGGGTGGGACCTCAGGGATTCAGCCTGCCTGGCCCTGGAGCAGTGCAACAGCAAGGGCAGAGCACCCCTGGGAATGGGGGAAATGGCACAGGGTCCCAGGGCTGGACAGGGAGGAGCAGGGTCCTAGGCCTGTGGGGGTGATAGTGCAGGGTCCTGGGGCTGGAGGGGAGGATGGCACAGGATCTCAGGACCAGAGGGGCTGTTCAGACCCACCAGCCTCTGCCCCAGGGCACACATGAATCAGCCAGCCAGGCAAGCATGCATTCAGAGCCAAAGCTGGTACCGAGCGTCTTGTCTGGGCAATCTCGCAGTGCGAGGCCCTGTAAGACCTGAGGAAAGTCATCCCTGGCTCTCCTTCACCCCCGTCCCAGATCCCAGGAGGGAGCAGAGCCGAGGGCACGTCCTGGCTCCTGCTGCCCCATGGCAGCCCAAGGCACGGCGCACTCACGGTCACAGCGCCCTGAGGTGGCTGCTCTGTCCCGGGGGCCAGAGCAGAAGGCAGCGCTGCCCACGCCGGCTCCGGGGAACCTTCCCGAGCACCCCCGCAGGCAGAATCGTCCTGGCAAGGCCCCTCTCCATAACACCAGCTGCCAGAAGGTTCTTCCTCTGAGCTCTCTGGCTTCCCCAGCCCTTCAGGCTTCTCCACAGTGGCTGGTTTCTCCTGAGCCTGCAGCATCTCCAGGTTGGCCCCAGCCAGGACATCGGAGCAGGCCAAGGGGGTCTCGGCACCAGCCTCGGGCAGCCCCCCCTCGTAGCACAGGAGGCTCAGCAAGTCCTCCCGGTCAGCCTCGGCAAAGAGCAGCCCGTGGCAGGGCCGGTCGCAGGCGGAGTGCTGCGGGCAGCAGGGACGCATCGCCAGGCCCCGGCCCGTGGCCACGTGCAGCGGGCACGGCCGGCACCTGCCCGGGCACTGCCCGCGGCCCCGCCGGGCACCGGCGCCCGAGGGGGATGGCGAGCCCTGCTCTGGGGCGGACGAGCGGTCGCGGAGGTTGGGGTCGAGGGTCTCGAGCTGAGCCAGCAGCCCCTGGATCTCCGAGGGTTCGTCCTCCACATCCTCGGCCCACTCGGCCCTGCCCGGGCGGGCGCGGGGCTCGGGGGTCTCGTCCAGCTCCATGCCCGCGGGGTCGGCGCTGCTGGGGCTCCGGGGGTGCCCCGTGCCCCGGGGGGCGCTCCCGGCGCTGGGCTCCCAGCGGGCAGAGCCCTGCGGCACCGCGGGCACCGCCTCCGC
>VYXC01004219.1:0-11863 GCA_013397175.1 Platysteira castanea | reverse complement strand
TGGGATGGGATGGGATGGGCTGGGATGGGATGGGATGGGATGGGATGGGATGGGATAAACTGAAACGAGATGAGATGGGTAGATGGGATAGCACTGAATATGCCAGTGGGACAAGGTAGGATGAGCTGGCTGGGATGGGACAGAGGTGTGGGATGTGATAGGATGGGCTGGGCTGGGAGAGGAGAATCTGTTGTGGGTAGGGATGGGACAGGACAGGATGGGACTGGATGGAATGGGGTGGTGCGGGACAGGGGACTCAGGCAGCCCAGGCTGGTCTCTCCTCTCCCGCAGTCCAGGACATGATCCGCATCACGGTGCAGCCGGAGTCGCAGGTGGTGGTGGAGGGGACACAGGTGTCCCTGACCTGCTGCGCCACTGGCCCGCCGGGGCTCGCCTACCAGTGGTTCTGTGGGAGGCAGGAGGTGAGGTCCCACTGTGCCACGCTGAGCAGGGCCCCCACACCCTGCCCATGGCCAGGGCACCTGCACAGGTAAGAGGGAGCCCACGACTCCTTGGCCTCCTCCTGTCTCATAGGTGCCTGGAGCCACATCCCCAGAGCTGGTGATCGACACAGCGGCCCCGGCGGGCCAGCCCGGGTGGTACATCTGCCGGGTGAACTGCGGGGCCACCTTCACCTTCTCCAGGTGGGCTCATGTCCAGGTGGAGAAGAGCAGCAGCCCCAGCTCAGGTGGGTCTCGAGATCTGTGTCTCTGGGCTGGCAGCCATGGGGCACCACTTGCCCCACTGGGATTTGGACATCTCCTGCAGGGCACCTCTCGCCCCATCAGGACAGGGGTGGGTCCTGAGTGGCATCATTTGCCGTGTAATGCTCTGGCTCAGCTGCGAAGGTCTCTGGGCTTGCTGGGGTGATGGTGCCCACAGAGGAGCCACATACCCTCTGTCTTCCTCATGCCAGCCATGGGTGCCAGGGCCCATGGGTGAAGAACCTGGGGCCTGGCGCAGCTCTGCAGAGTGCTGCCATGGCTGGGTGCCTAATTTGCCACCCTGTCCCTTCCCCAGCCAGTGGCTACTGCCTGACCATGGCGGGGCTGCAGATCCTGCGGCAGCCACGGCCGTGCTGCCTGGCCGAGGGGGACACGCTGGCACTGGAGTGCAGAGCCATTGGCAACCCCCCACCCCAGTACCAGTGGTTCAGGAACCGGCGCCCCGTGGAAGGGGCACAGGCACCCCAGCTCCAGGTACGGAGGGACCTCTGGCGTGGCACAACACGGCTTAGCAAGGCACGGTGCGGCACAGTGCAGCGGGGTCTGGCACGCTGCCCCAGCCTCCTGCTCCGTCCTGCTGGCAGGTGAAGCTGGTGACGACGGCCGAGCGGGGCAGCTACTCCTGCCGCGTGTTCAACCTCTTCCACGAGGTGTGGAGCCAGGAGGTGGACGTGGAGATTGGTGAGGGCCCCAGACAAACCTCTGTGACCCCCCACCTGCTCTGTTCCCAGTAAAGCCCTCGTGGCTGCTCCACAGTTTTGGGGAGACTGCAGCCCATGCTGGGAGGTGATGCCATACATAGGATCCCTGACATCCCCTCTGCCACAGGCCCGCGGCTCTTCACCTCTGGAGGCTCCTGGCAGGAGGAGGATGGAGGTAGGTGGGGGCAGAGCAGACAGGTCTGTGCTGCTCTGCCTGCCGTGCTCCCCTGGCACTGGAGGGCCATGGCACAGCATTTCTCTCTTCCCAGGCTCCCTAGAGCATGGCAGCCCTGGACAGCTGTACGGTAAGAGCCTGCCCAGGAGGGGCTGGTGGCCGTGGGGGGCTCTGACTGTCACCAGTGTCACCATTGTCACCCCATAAGGCTTTACTCGGCCATGAGTGCTTTGGGTGCAGCATACTGGGAGAGTGAAACAGCAGCCCAACCCGACTTAGGAGAGCAGATCAGCACGCTAACCCTCAACCCAAATCCCCAACCCTCAACCCAAATCCCCAACCCTCAACCCAAATCCCCAACCCTAACCCTTAACCGTAACCTGAGGGTTCAGGGATCAGCGAGGCAGGGGTGCCACAGGGTACCTTGGTACCCAGGGACAGTGACGCTGGCCAGAGTTGGGTGTCACCTCTGTGGGCTGCGGGTGACGTGGAGAGCAGGAGTGTCCCACTCCATAACACCACCTCCCTCTCCCGTCCCTGCAGCCACGGACAAAGTGGCGCTGCTGATCGGCAACATGCACTACCTGCACCACAAGCAGCTGCAGGCGCCCATAGTGGATGTTCACGCCCTCAGTGCCCTCCTCCGCCAGCTCGACTTCAAGGTGGTGTCACTGCTGGACCTGCGCAAGGCCGAGATGCAGATGGCCGTCGATGAGTTCCTCCTCCTCCTTGACAAGGGCGTCTACGGTGCGACAACACCTGCCAGGGTGCCTCCAGCCCAGGGGGAACTGGGTGGTTTTATGCTGGTGGAGTCTTGGGGTGCAGCCAGGCAAGAAGCAGGTGCTGGCAGGTCAGAGGATGCCACCATGTCACCTGCCCTCTGTTCCCCCACCAGGTTTGCTCTACTATGCCGGGCATGGCTATGAAAATTTTGGCAACAGCTTCATGGTGCCCACTGACGCGCCCAGCGCCTACACATCCGAGCACTGCCTGTGCGTGCAGTGGGTGCTGCGGGAGATGCAGCAGCGCCGCACCGGCCTCAACATCTTCCTGCTTGACATGTGCCGCAAGAGGTGACTCGGCCCTGCCACCCACCTGGGGACAAGCTGCCACTCAGGGAGGGCCCAGCACAGGGACGTGTGGGTGGTGGCTCCCTGGGGAGGGTAGCGGAGCACCTCTGGGTCCCATCTAAACCCACTGTCTGTGTCTAAATGCCCCAAAACCTCACTGCCCCTGTGAGCTAGCAAACGCTGTAATGGGCAGAGGAGCACAGAGCAGCCCTCCAGGTCTGGTGTGCTTTGGGGTGGGTTCTGGGGGAGGACAAGTTCTCACTCTGTCCAGCTTCTCTTCTCTTGCAGGAACCTCAACGACGACGTCATCCCGCAGGTTGGGGCGCTGGAGGTCACGGCCAACATTGTCTTTGGCTATGCCACGTGGGTCCCCTCCCACCATCCCCTGGCACAGGCAGTGGGGCTGGGTCTCTCCCCTGGCTCAGGGTGGAGCAGGGGCTCAGACCCCCACGCCTGCATCCCTCCACCCTCAATGCTGGAAGGGTTGGGCGAGCGGCAGCCCCCAGTCCCTCAGAGGGCAGGGAGGTGCCCATGGCACTGGCTTGGCTTTGGGCAGCATCTGCTGGCATGGAGCTCAAAGAGTCCTCCAGAGCACAGGGGTTTGGGCTGGTGATGCTTTAAGCATCCAGGATCTGGCCATGCTCTCACCTGTCCCCAGCATGGTGGCCAGATGGTGTGATGGGAACAGGAAGAACTCTGGGCACCCAACTCTGGCTTCCTTAGGGCTGTCATCCTGTTGGGGGCCAATTCCCCATGACAGATCCAACCACTGCCCTGTCCCCGCAGGTGCGCGGATGCCGAAGCCTATGAGCTGAGCCAGGGTGAGCTCTCCAATGGCATCTTCGTCACCTTCCTCAAGCGCTGGCTGCTGGAGGATGAGAAGATCACGGTGCTGCTGGACAAGGTGGCCGAGGGTGAGTGAGGAGCAGTGGGGAACAATGACCGCCCCGGTGGCCCCTGCTGACCCCCTGTGCCCCCGCAGACATGGGCACTCTGGAGATCACGCGGGGACGGCAGGCACTGGAGCTTCGCAGCAATCTCTCAGAGAGACGGGCTCTGACAGACCCCATCCGCCCCCCGGGCCAGGATGAGTCCTCTGCCAGGAACCTGCAGTGGGCCAAGGCTCACGGTGAGTTGTGCCACCCTGTCCCAAGCTGGCATCTAGAGGGGGGACAGCCCAAGAGGCAGAGAGAGGCTGTGAATATCTGCTGCGTTCCTCCCACCTGGAGGAGAAACTGCGGGCACAGAGCCACCAGCCTGGAGACAGGAGCACCATGGCCCCCCCACTCCGGGGGGACCCGGTGGCCACCTCACCTGTGGGTACAGCTCCAGCCCTGAGCCCCTGCAGGTCCCAGCCCTGCGCTCCCTGTCCCCTCCCCAGTCCTGCCGGAGAGCCGGCACCTCCGCTTCGACTGCGGTGTCACGGTCCAGCTGGGCTTTGCCGCCGAGTTCTCCAACATCATGATCATCTACACACGTGTGGTGGCTGCCCCCAAGGACATCACCAAGTGTGAGGCCCGGCTCATGGATATTCCTGAGGTGGGAGCAGCTGCCGAAGCCCCCACCAGGGCAACGCTGGGGAACTGGGGGGGAAACTGTGGTGGTTTTCACGTGTACACCGTCCCTGGCAGGAGCTGGATGTGGACCTCAAGTGGACCAACAAGGAGAGCCCAGAGGAGGTGGGCAGCCCACTGGCGCCCGTCTGGAGCCTCGGCTGCCCCTCCTGCTGCCTCTACAGCCGGATCTGTGGCTTGCAGAAGCTGCGGGTAAGAGCCATGGTGGGCAGGGGCCGGTGTCGGGGGCACGGCGTGACCATGGCCGTGCCAGGACAGGAGCCCATGGTGCTGGTGTCCCCCACAGCAGGAGCTGGCCTTCACCATCTGCCTGCAGTACCGCTACCAGGGCATGGACGACTTCGTGGAGGAGAGGCAGCGGGTGAACGTGGGGCGGCCGCTCATCGCCAAGCTCAACCTGCAGTGGGCGGCCTCCCCCTCGCCGCCCCACAGCCCCCTCTCCTCCTCTCCCCCCAGGAGCTGGGGGGTGGTGGGGAGCTCGTGGGTCAACACTCCTGAGGAGAACCTGAGCCCCGAGGGCCCCAGCTCCCACACCCTGTAGAGGGACAGTGCGGCCCCCCCGTCACTGCAGTCCCCTGGCACCACGTCTGTCCTGCTGGGGGCCAGGGGATGGAGGGGGTGGAGGTGACGTGCACAGAGGCTGAGCTCCATCCTAGCCTGTGCCAAGGGGTGCAGGTCTCGCAGCACAGCACGACTGGGACTGCTGGCCCCAGCCGCACGTCCCCTGGCAGAGCAATGCCACCCCCACATCCCTGAGCAGTGCCAGTCCCACGTCCCTGGGCATGGCAGTGCCACCTCCACGTCTCCGGGCAGTGCCAGCCCCACATGCCAGGCCACCGCCGGGCAGTGCCAGGGGCAGAGTGCTCAGAGACCACGGCTCAGCGGGCTCGAGGTGTCGTGCCGGGGCAGGGCTAGGTTCGTTCAGGCCTGGGAGAAATAGAGAGAAATAAGCAGCTTAGGGGGCAAATCCCGCGGGAGGAGATTAGAGGGGGTGGGAGCGGGAGGGCTCCTGCTCGGCCACGAGGGGGTGGGAGCACCCCCGGTGCCCCCCCGCTCCCAGTAGCACCCACTCCTCACAGCACAACCCCAGCAACCGGCCCCATCTGGGCAGGGAGCGATTTCAGGACGGGATTGGGATCGAAGCGGGAAATGCTGTTTTGCTTGGATTTTTCCCACACAAACCCTCACATGCTGGGGCAGGCTCCAGTGGGCATCCACCGGGGAAAGCACCAATAAAGCGGTCCGGCCAAGGCGGCTCGGCGCTTCTGCGCCCTCCCTGCGTTTAAATGGCATTTTCGGGGGCAGAAATCTTGCCCGTTCCTGCAGGAGGTGCAGCGCGGCACCGGGCGCACCCGCGGGAGGAAAGGGGGGTACCGAGTGAGGGAACCCCGACACTCCCCGTGCCAACCCCATGGAAAACAGCTCATTTCCGTAATTCGCACAACCCCCAGCCCCAAGGACCCGGGGAGACGCATCCTCATCGCGGGCCCCTCCGCGCTCTCGGGCGGCGGTTGCGGGGCCGGGCTGGGGGAGCACCCTCGCCCCAATTAGGCTCCGATCAAACGAGCCGGGGGTGCGGCGCTGCCGCTCCCGCGCCAGCCGGCCTTTGTTGGCGCTCGGGAGGCCGAGGGGTGCCCCGGGCTGGCGCCAGCCTCGACAATTATGTCATGTGAAAAGCGCAGCCCCCATTGAGCGCGTCCCGTCCCCCGGATCAAACCCCATTACTTCCGCAGCCGTTGCTTCATTATCTGCCGGCCGGAGCTCGCCTCGGCCGGGGCGCTTCACCCCATTAGCTGGGCCGGGGAGCCGGGGAGCATCGATTATGCGTTTAATGGGTTGTTAAGGGTTTAATTGTCGCTAACGAAACAGACGAGCAGCAGCAGCCGCGGGACGGGGCACAAGGAGAAGGGTCTCGCCGGGGTCAGTGCCTCGCCTGGCCCGCTGGCATCCCGGCCAGACCCGCCCGACCCCGGGGCTCGGGGGACGTCAGAGTCCGGCCCCGGGGGGGTTTGGATCGGGGTGAGATCCCGGGCTGGTGGGGGCTGTGGGCGCTGAGCGGGGTCTGGGCCGGGGGGACGCGGTGGGGATGGGGCTGCCCCAGCACAGCCCCGGCTGGGGGCTGTTGTCAGGTCCGAAGTGAGGAGATTTTCTGGGGAAAATCTTGTTTTGGTGGGGGGAAGATTGTGCCTCTTCTGGCTCCTCCGGAAACTGGGGCACCCCAGGAACCTAGGACACCTCAGGGCATGCCGGGGACCCAGGGCACCCGCTCACCCAGGGATAAGCCCCCCTGTCTTGCTGTCCCAGCTGTGCTTAAGCACCTCAAAGCCACTGTGGGCTCAGCCTTGTGCTGGGGCCATGCTGGCCTTTGCCATCAGTGAGGGTGCCGGTGACACTGGCTGTGCCCCGAGCGCCCGCGGGTGGGCAGATGGGGTCCCCCGGAGCTGCAAAGCCACTCTGGGGCCCCTGAGGACACGACACCTTTTCACCGCCACCCAGCTCCCACCTGGCAGGAAACACTGGCAAGGGGTAAGCCGGGTGTTGTTGTGCCCCAGCACCCCTGTTGTGGCGATCCCAGGGCTCACAGCCGGCCCCCTCCTCTCACCCTGGCCAGGGGCCTCTGGGGTCCCACTGCTACCATCCTCCCACCAGCACAATTCCGGCACCTCTCTGCCACTGGCACCTCTGGGAGTGTTAGGGCAGGGGGCAGCGGGCACAGCCCCTAAGGGATGGTGGAGCAGGTGACCTGTGACAAGCTGTTGAAGCTACGGAAGCACAAGCCAGTCCCAGCTGGGGCTGGATCAGGTCACCTGTGCCTGGACCTGGCCCAGCCCCGCACGCAGAGTCCCGAGGGAGCAGGGCAGGAGGGTGCGCAGAGATGCTGCTCCCATGCCCCCATGGACAGCTCCGTTCTGGCAGAGGCTTGGCAGCCCCGCAGTGCTAAGGAGGGCACGGCACGGCACGGCACGGCACGACCGAGGCCCGGCAGCGCCCGACTCCAGCATGAGGCAGCCGTCCAGCTTATCTCTTTACTCACAATACATCCGTGCTCTTGGCGCCGGCATCTCCCGGCACGACCGGCGGCGTGCCCCGACGCAGCTAAAACATCCCCCCAAGTACTCCCTACAAAACTAGAGCTTTATGTTCAGTTTTGTTTAAATCTGCAGCATTAAAAAAAATTAATAATAATGGGAAGGGGAGGGGGTGTGGAGAAAAGTGTCCAGCTGGGGTGTGGTGGGTGGCCCGGTGACACGGTGGGATGGCTGAGCCTCAGCCAGGTCCTCAGCTGATCTTGGTGCCTCAGAGAGGCAAAGAGGCTCTCCTGGGGTGCTTCCCCCCAGCTGTGGGGTCCCGCCAGCACCCCGACTTGCTCCCCTGACACCACCAGTGCTGAGTCAGTGTGGGGAAGATGCAGCCCGGCATCCCTGCCCAGTGCCAGCTTTGGTCCTGCTGAGCACCCACTGTCCTCCCCCATGGCCACGGGGCCGAGCCAGCAGCGGGGGCAGGAGCAGCACCAGGGGGCTCGGAGGGGAGCGTTCATCAAATGGGCTGCCAGGTCTTGTCAATGGTCTGAATGTGCTCCTTGGCTTTCATGCGAAGCGAGGCGATGCTGGAGCTCCTCTGGTCCACCTCCTCCAGCGGGTACTTGTCCACAAAGGGGGTGCCGCACTGGTAGGGCGCGGGGGCCATGGGCTGCATGCCCTGCGCCATCGGCGGGGGGGTGTTGAGGAAGGAGTGCCCAGCGTAGGGGGGCTGCAGGGCCTGGGGGGCTCCCATGAAGCCGGGGATGCTGTGGACCGTGGTGGCGCTGGAGATGGGGGACGTCAGCCATGGGTCGAGTGGGAGGGAGTTGCTCATGGGCCCCACGTTGGGGGTCATGGGGGGGCGGTTGAAGGAGAGCACGGGGGTGTCGTGGAGCTTCATGGAACTGGCCTCCATCTTCTCCTGCCGCCTCCACTTGGCTCGTCGGTTCTGGAACCAGACCTGTGAGGTGAGAGCCGAGGTGAGCTCACCGTGCCCAGCCGGACCTCTGCAGTGTGCCCCACATGCTGTGCCCCATGCAGGGTGCCCCGTTCTGCAGTATCCCACAGGGAGGGCTTGAGGCAGGGGTGTCCTGTATGGGGTACCCCCTCCCACGAGGGCTGCCCAACAGGGCTCCAGCAATCCCAGCACCTCTGCCAGACCTCTCCCGCAAGCCCCAGAGACCAAGGTTCTCCAAGGTGTGGAAGGTGAGAGGTGTAAGCACACAGCCCCTTCTGCTCCATGGGAACATGCACCCTGGCCCTGCAGACTCCCAGCAGTCCATGGGACACTGCTATCTGACCTTCCCAGCCCCTCGGCCACAGCTTTTATAAGTTACACAGCCACAGTTGCACCAAAACCCAGCAGGAACGACAGGCACCAGCGGACCAGTTCCAGGGGGGACGTCTGGCCCCGTGGGAACTGCTCATTAAAGTGCTGATCCTCCACGGCCCAGAGCAGCACAGGGCACAGGGGTCTGCTGCAGGAGGCGAAGGGGAGGAAAGATGAATGGCTGGGTGGGAAAGGGGAGGGTTCCATGGGCTGGTCACAGCTATTGGTGGACACTGGGCTGCACTGGTGCAAACTGCATGTCCAGAGAAGGGAACAGAGCTGGGGAAGGGGCTGGAGCTCAAGTCGGATGAGAAGCAGCTGAGGAAGCTGGGGGAGCTCAGCCTGGAGAAAAGGAGGCTCAGGGGGAACCTTCTTGCTCTCCATGGCTCCCTGACAGGCGGGTGGAGCCAGATGGGGGTCAGGCTCTGCTGCCAGGGAACAAGGGTCAGGAGGAGAGCAAACAGCCTTAGGCTGTGCTAGCGGAGGGTTGGGTTGGATATTAGTGGAAACTTCTTCCCTAGGGCAGTGGTGGAGTCCTCATTCCTGAAGGGACTTAGAAGATGTGTGGATGTGGCACTTAGGGACATGGATTAGAGGTGGCCTTGGCAGTGCTGGGGGAACAGTTGGACTGGACGGTCTCAGGGCGCTTTTCCAAACTGAACGGGTCTGTGACTCTGTGAAACTGGTTGTTGCTCAGAGAGCTCAGCAGAGGTGTCTTTATGGTCTGGACCCCCACAGAAAAGGCTGCGTTATCTTGACTGGGGCTGAGGCTTGAGGAATTCAGTTCATTTGTATGGGGGTTGCTCCTTTGGTTCACAGTGGGTTTGTCACCTCAGCTCCCTGACCCTTTCTCCCTCCCTGATTTCACCCCGTCAGTCCAGGCATGGTGGGGAACAGACTGGTGGGACCCCAGGCTCTTCCCAGGCTCTGCTGTCCCTCCATGAGCCTTTTGCTGCAGCCTAAGGAGAAAAACCTCCCTGGCCCCACTGCCCTCCTGATCTACCCTGCTCCAACAAGCTTAAAACCCTGAAATCCATGAGGATCTTCTGCTTTCCCAGCCCAGAAGACTTGGAAGGGGCCACAATCAGCCAAGGTGGTTTTTTTGGCCACTTTCCCATGTGATCAGCAGGAGGGATGGGAGCAGCCACCACCAGAAGGGGCAAAAATTTCTGAAAATCATCTCTGTGCCCTAACAGAGCCTCTAGCCTATGGGCCCAACTGGGATCTTGTGGGTCAAACTGGAACCCCGTGTGAGAACAAAGCTCAGCCATTAAACCCTTCCCCTGGCTTTGTCAGGAGCAGCTGGCTCTGCAGAGATGCTGCTCTCATCTCGAGCAATGGGGAAACTGAGGCACAGAAGGAGGCATTGGCAGTAGAGCTGAGAGCTGAGCAGAGCTCTCCAGCACGTTGGGGTCCCTCTGACACTGCCCAGGGACAGATCCAGGGTGCCGGGGTGCTGCCCTCCCTACCTGCACGCGGACCTCCGGCAGGTTGACCTTCATGGCCAGCTCCTCGCGGCTGTACACGTCGGGGTAGTGGGACTTCTCGAAGGCGCGCTCCAGCTCGTGCAGCTGGTACGTGGTGAAGGTGGTGCGGTTCCGCCGGTGCTTCTTCTTGGGCTGCTCCTCCTCGGCGGCGGCCGGGGGGGTGCCCTCGCCGTCCCCCGGCTTCCGCAGCTCGCCCAGGTCCCCCTCGCACTTATTCAGGAACATGGTGGCACCTGCAGGGGCACCGCACAGTTAGAGGGGTGTGGGGTCTTTGGACCCCGCATGTGTCCCCAGCCCAGAGATGGACGGACAAGCAAACGGAGGGATGGGGAGATAGGGTGGCCCTAGGGACGGGTTATGCAAAGGCATAATCCTCTCTGCCACAGCACAGGATCCATCTCGAGCAATGGGGTGGGGGCTGATCCACAGTCCTGGGGACTGACCCGGCACCCAAAGGATGCCTTGTGCTTGGCTCTGCTGTCAGATGCCACCAAGCCAATGAACCCACTGGTGCTAAAAGTCAGATTTCCTCTAAAGTGGAGGATTTTATGAAAGTGCCATCACAGAGAGTCAACCCGACCGCTCTCTGCCCTGGCCTGGAGGGGACCAAGCCTGCGTTAATTCCCTCCTTCCTGCCTAGCACCTCTTGTCCAGCCTCTTCCATGGTGAAGGCTGGCCCTGGAACACTGGAGGACCCAGTGTCAGTCCCCAGGCTGGGCGGGAGTGACCCGGCGCTGTCCCCTGGCTAATAACCATTTTGGTGACGCTTATAAGCATTTTCAACCCTCGCAACGTTTCATCTTTAAGCTTTTTATCCGGCATCTGAAATCTTCCTGCGGTATTTGCAGGGGATTAAGGGTCTCTTTCCACCGTGAGGATGTCGGCAGACATGGAAATGGGGCAGAAAACCATAATCCTGGGCAAGGGGAAGGCACTGCATTGCCCAGATCCCGCCAGACATTGAAGACCCACCTAATGCTTCAATCGGAGTGGGGAGAGAGAAGGAGTGTAGGTTCATGTTGGAGGGGGTAAATGGGGGTCCTAGAGGGCAGCGGGCAGGGGGTGGGTGTCAGGTGTTGCCCAGGCTGTGCACACAGGGCTGTCTGTGTGGGGGTGCCTGTGTGTGCCGTGGGGGTGTGCACAGTGTGCCTGCAGCAGCCGCATCTGTGCCTGTACCCGGGCGGGTGCCCAGGGGTGCCCAGGGGTGCTCCCAGTGAGGCACAGGTGTGGGGTGGGGTGTAGTGGGCTGAGCATGCGGTGGAAGGTGGGCAGCATGTGCACGGTGCGGCTGTGTATGTGCGGGGCCGGGGCTGTGGGGGTGGTTTGTGCCACATGGGAGCAGTGCTGGGGTGCAGTGCCTGTGTGCCGTGCATGGAGCACACACGGCGCAGTGCCTGCACTGCTGCACACAGGGCACCGTGTGTGTGTGCAGCGCTCCTGCAGCGTGTGCACAGCACTCTGAATGTGCAAGGAGCACAGTGTGTGTGGCTTAGCTGCACAGGAGCTGTTGGCATGTGCAGGGTGTGCAGCTGTGTGTGCAGTGTGTGTGTGGTGTGTGTCCAATGCATGTGCAGCGTGTGCAGTGCATGTGCAGTGTGTGTGGTGTGTGTGCAGTGCATGTGCAGTGCGTGCAGTGCATGTNGTGTGCAGTGTGTGTGCAGTGTGTGTGCAACGTGTGCAGTGTGTGTGCAGGGCATGCAGTGAGTGCAGCATGTGCAGTGCATGTGCAGTGCGTGTGCAGTGTGCAGTGTGTGTGCAGCGTGTGTGTGCAGTGTGTGTGC
>VYXC01004217.1:224747-257529 GCA_013397175.1 Platysteira castanea | reverse complement strand
GTCCACCTTGGGGTCCATTTTATGGAAGCAGCCTCTGGCTCCCCAGGGTGTGCCTTGAAGGCCTGCAAATAAATCCCTGCCTTTATTCCCTTACTCCTGTCTAGTCTCTGTTTCTAGGTGGCTGGGAGAAGGCATCATCACAAAGGGCCAGACCCAGCACCCCTTCAAGAGCTGACCCCACTGGAACTGGTGTGGAGCAGCCCCGGATTTGGGCACTGGTAGCCCCTGGTGTGCCCAGAGCCCTGTGAGGCTTTGGACACGGTCCCACATGGCAGCCCAAGCCCCACCCTGCAGAGGCTTTGGAGGCTGTGCTATTCAGGACACCTGCCCAGGTGTTCTGATCCCATGAGGGAGAGATGCCTCTGCCTGAGTGAAGGTGCAAAGGAGCCCATATGAGGACAACATACAGATTGAACTGAACATGGATTTTATTTACTAAGAAAGGGGAGGTGTAGAGATAGGAGAAATAGGAAAGAGGTCTCAGAGACAGAGCAGAAGATAATCAGTTGGAGCTAGATGATCATTAAGGCCCTGCCACTAATAACCATTAAATCCAGGTCTAGAAACTGGAGGCCAAATACTCACTGTATCTACAGAAGTATTTATTCAGATGAGCTGCAAAAATAAATCAAAACAGAAAATCAGTTCTCCCTCACTGTGCTGCAGGAGCTGATCTGTTAAAAGGGAAGTGAAAGCAGCCCGCTTTCACAGATTAATGAAAAACAAATGTTGACCTGCCCTTCAGAAGTCACTGCAGTGTGACTCATCACAAGTCTGTCTTTTATCTTTTTAAGGCACACCCCACAGTTGTTCTGCAGTTGCCCAATATTAAAGATCAGGGAATCTGACATTTGTTGTGGTATTTTCTTTCTCCTGACATGGAGAATTTCCTGATCAAGCTTTTTATTTCCTCCACTTACAACTCATCGTATATGTGCATGTCCAAGTACATTTTAGTTAGACTTGGTTTAGAAACTGGTTGCTCAGTTTGACAGGACTGGGGACACAGCTACAGCTTCTGCACAAATAAGCTGATGATTATTAGTGATATGTAAAATGTCTGGAGCTCAGGGGTGGCCAGAACTCCCTGCATCCCTGTCCACTTCGACTACAGCACTGGCCTGAGAGCAGCTCTGCACATAACCAGCACCTGATTCAGGGCAATCTCTTCTACTTGACTGAGTCCCACTTCTCACAGCTCATAGGGATGAACTGTGAGGGCTTTTTGTGTCATTCCAGGAAATGGGCCAGGATGACAGAAAGTCCCTGGCTTCCCTGTCACAAACCCCGTGTCTATGTACAGCTCCAGCTGCTGGCAGCTGAGAAGCCCCTGCAGAGGAGGGGCTGAGGGATGGTCAGGCTTTGGTGCAGAATAACCTTGTTCAGGGAGACAGGGCTTCCCTAAATAGTCAGGGGAACTTCAACAAAGTAAATCTCCCAGCTCTTCCCTTCTGGATTAGGTAACATTCCAGTCAGATAGGACCGCAGTCCAGTGGTGCACTCCTCTGATCCCTTGCCTAACAATCCCATGGACAAAAAAGAGGAGGTTCTATTTTGTTGTTGTTATCTTGAAACTTTCATAGCACTGTACTAAAAATGAGGGCTCAGGAGTTTCCTAAGATATAATTTCCCACAGTTTTTATTGCAGGGCACCTCAGCAGGAAAGCAACATATCCCTTATCTGCCTGGGCTGGCTCTAAGTCCATTAGGGATGCAGTAAAACTAGGGAAAGGAAGACTTCCTCACCCTGCTCAGCAGAGCATTTGTACTCCTTGTTTATGCATGTTTAACTATAACCATCATTTTCTAATGCTGCTGATACGGACGTCTAATATCCCAGGGATTTCCCACTGAGGAATTTGCATTTAGAGTTTTACAAGGTTTGTTTCACATATATGTAATTTAGCCAGAAAACACCAGTGAAACATGTATGCGATCAGTCAGGGATCACGTTGTTCCTTGGAAAAAAGACTCTTTCTGGTGTTCTTGAACATCTATAAGGCATGACTGGTGCAATTTGGATGTGACCCTGCAGATTTCATGATGCTGTTTTCCCGTGTTTATTCCCAACATGGTTTGCCTGTGGACTTGGCAGCTCAACCACAGCTTCCCTACAGCAGAGTCTCAGGCATCTGCATCCTTAAAGCAATTTATTCCCCTGGCTGGTGCCACAGATCCCCAGGACCTTTGAGAGGCAAAGGGTCAGTGCTGGTTCTTGCCTGGGGCTCCCACACCCCCAAGCTCAACCTGCAGCTCCTGAGCCACCTGCACTGACTGTATTCCTCAACTCCACACTGTGGGGACAGCATCTCCCCTCTCTCACAGTCTGCTCCTTGGTGTCTGCACCTCAATTCGTGTTTTGCTGCAGTGAAGTGGATATGTCAGTGAAATACTGACATATTTCATAGCAAAGAGTGAGCATTAATTAAGTCCATAACCTGTTTTCTTGTATGGCATAGGAGGGATAATTCAAATTGTAACTGCTTAGCAACACCATTCCTATCCAAGGAGTGATCTGGCATGGAGGGAATGAGGGCAAGAAACACTTACGAATGATGCCTTAAGTTTTAACTTTTATATTCTGGCAGGGATGCCAGAGCCAGGGCTGCTCCCTGTGAGGGAGGGAGGTTCCGCTGGGTGATGAGATAAGAAATGCTGCAGCATTTTGGTAGCAGTGGTGCAACGGGGGCACTCAGGGGCCGCCTTTGGGAAGCAGAGCTGGTGCTGGGGACTGGACCACGGGGATCAGGTGCCCTGTGCCAATGCTCACACGATGGATAGCAGGGCAAACATAAGGAATCAGCCCGTGCCACATCTTTGCACTGTCCTTGTAGAACCACTTACGGCAGTAGGACTCTGCTCTGGACATTGGCCATTGAATCTTTTTGCATTTAAGCACAATCATGTGCTTAATTCACCTCGAGGGATACAAAAATCCCCCAAGATTGTTCTGCCAGATCCTTTGCTAGCATTTAGTTTCCTGTTGACAGTAGTATTTTACATGAATTGAGGAGCTCATCTCTGTAATTTTTAATGCAACAAGATTAAAAGGACAGACAGGAGGAAGGTCATGCAAAGCCAGTTGCACCTGAGCAGTTCATGGGCAATCAAACACACTACATGCTGTGGTTTAGGTTTCAGACTCTCCCTGCCTCACCCAAATTGTAATATTTTAATGCTAAACAGTTGTGAGAAACTGCCTTTATTTGCCTTATCTGTAACAGGTAACACTCCTCTATTCCTGTTTCATTATCAGAAACTAGGAAAGTAGAAGAATGGTTAGAGAAAAATATCACCCCTTGTAAATGTCTCGATGGCAACTGTTTAAATACCAGCACCATAATGATCATTAACAGATTTCAGTACCCCTTGAACAAATAGGTTTAACACTCTAGATAACAAAGTTTTAATTCTTAGTCACACTCTCCTGTATAAATTGAAGAAATGGTAGCTGTCATTGAGGGGAGATATTTTTCTTCATTTTTTTCCTCTTCCCCCTTTTTGATAGCTTCTACTCATTGGTGTTATTTAGTTAATTTTGGGACTCTTGTTGTGTGGAGTTTGCTTTGGGGGAGTGTCCAATCCATTGCACAGTTAAAGCTCTTCTTCCTTTTTAGATGCATTAGTTCAGTTTTTGCTTCTGATTACCTTGCAGTTTGGAGACAGGAAAATACATCACCTTATCAGCTGTTGCTGGGTTAGGCTCTTGTTGCTTCTCGGCAAATCTTTACTGCTTTATTCAGTGAAGTTTGTACCATCTAGTCCCTGTACAATAGGAAATTTCATCATTTTCTAAACAGATAAAAAAAATGCAACATGTAATTGAAAACAAACTCAGGAGCGTGGACAACAACAAAGGGAGAGTTCAGATGTCAGTTCCTGGACTGACTTCAGACTGCCTTGCTTTAGACACTCTTTTTAAGCTACTTCTGGCCAGGAGTGGAGGTTTTCATAGTGTAAAAAGGAAAAACCCTAGGTCAAGATTCAGTATCCAGGCAGGCAAAATGGCTTTGGCAAACACACCAGCACGATTTGTGAACAGAGCCAACAGTTACAGCATTTTCAGGTGAATATCATTGCTCTGGCTGATGAATCCAGCTCTGGCCAAGAGTAACCAGCCTGGGAATTCACGTGGGGTTGGGACCAGGTACAGGACTCTCCATAAATATTTATGAGAAATAAGGAAATATTTTGTTTAAAGCAGAAAGGAAACATAAATCTCTATGTTTAAAAGTTGAAGCCGGGTTTCTACATCATTAGATTTGTATATTTACTAAAAACTGTGAAAAAGCATCAACTGAAACCTCAAGCTCTTCCATGCCTCTCAAGCAGAACATCTGAATTTCACTTTGCTTTACCCGCTACCACAGTTACTTCTAATGACCACAAAATTTGCAGCAAAGGAGTCCAAAAAGTTTTTTGTGTTCCCCAGACTGTCCAGTTCATATGGAATAAACCCCTGCACAAGACTCAGTTGCAGGAATCACTTCTGTCCACCACAGAAGCCACTGGAGTCCTCACACACCAACCTTGGGGTGGCAGCTGGGTCTGGTCCCTTTGCTCCCTGCAGATCCCCCCTGGCTATGAGGGGTCAGGGTCTCCAGGATTATGAGCTCCATGTGCCTGGCTCCAAGGTGGGGTGGAAAGTTCCAAGTGGGGGGAACTGTGCAAGGATCACACAGGGCAAGAGGGAAGAGAGGAGGGGGGCAGAAAGGAGGGCAGGCAGAAGGAAGGATCAGTGCAGTAAAAACAGGGGAGATACTGTCTGCCCTGGGCAGTCTGAACCACCCCCTCTGCCCAGAAACCTTGAAGTCTAACAAATCACAGGATCACAGTATCAATTAGGTTGGAAAGGCCTCCAAGATGAGTCCAACCTTTGACCACACACCACAATATCGACTAAACCATGGCACTGAGTGCCACATCCAGCTGTTTCTTGAACACCACTATCACCTCCCTGGGCAGCCCCTTCCAATGCTTAACAACCCTTATGGTGAAGAAATTCTTGGTGTCCAACCTGAACTTCCCCTGTCTGCCCTGAACCACCCCTCTGCCCAGAAAGGCCTAAAAAATGTGCAGGAAAGCTGGAAGAAGGGAAAGCCCCCAGGCAGTGAGTAGGTAACAGGAACCAAAGTCTCTGCACACAACTGAAGAGGACACAACCTCACTAGGTGAGGGTGGGAAGGATCTGAGACTGTAGAAAACTCATTATCTGGATAGCCCAGTGCACATGGGATTACCTTGGTGTTAGTGATGTCAGCAGCTCCGACTGCTTCAAGTAATTTGGATATCTCAAATTTCAGGTATTTTTGTACTGGGAAAGATGCCCTTAATTACAATATTCAGTTTACATAAGGCAATCAGGCCTCACCAAACCACACTCAGACAAATGGCACTCTTGGCTCCCTCTCTGTGACTGACTGGCAGCCACACAGTGATGGATACTCACAGGAACAAGGACTGGTTTCATCTCACCCTCCCTGCTCTTCAGGATTGTCCCTCTCATTGTACGGATGAAACCTGCATGTCAAACACTGGGACCTAAACTTCAGCCAAGTCAAAAAGCAGACAAATACACCTGAGACATTTGCAGGAAGAGGTGGAAGAGTTCATACATGGCAAATCACCCAACTCCATATAGCTCCTCCCTTACTAGAGAAGATCAAGGCTCTGGAACACGTAACTAAAGAGAATGGTTCTGGTTTAGGTGTCTCTCTCTGCTCTGAGCCATGGAGAGCATTCTACCCACTGATGCTGTATTTTTCAGACCCTTTCACGCACACACACACCCCCCAAGAATGCACCCTCCTCCAGTTATATTTTCTCTCTGATCTCTCCATTCCTCTATTTATTTTAAAGCCTTTCAAATCACCACCCACTCCTTCCCACCACATGGGACACGCTGCTTTTTGTCTCCACTAGCTTGTGCTGAACCAGCTTTGCACTGGAACTGCAAAGCTCCTCCAAAACTCACTCATCTATCCCCACCACAGTGGGATGGGGAGGAGAATCACAAAAAAACCTTGTGGGTTGGGATCGGAACAGTTGAATAATTGGAACAAGTAAAATATTATCATAATAATTACTAATTGAAATTTTAAAAAATAAAGCCCAAGTGATGCACAGTAGAGTTGCTCACCACCCATGATTGATGCCACAAAGAGTCAGCAGTAGGACCCCTCTGGCTAACTCTACCCCTTTAAACACTGAGCATGGCATTCCATGGTACAGAATATCCCTTTGGCCCTTCCAGCTCTGCTCCCTCCTGGATTTTTGTGCCTCTCCCCACTGGCAGAGCACTGGAAACTGAAATGTCCTTGACTGAGGGTAAGCAGTAGTCAGCAACAACAAAACATCTGTGTGGTATCAACAACGAAGTATCTGTGTGGTATCAACGTTCTTCTCCAAAACACAGCTCTGCACCAGCTACCAGGAGGAGAATTCACTCTGTCCCAGCCATATTCAGGACACTGGGGAAGGGGTGGTGCTGGGGGTGGGGTTGTAGCAGCCCCCCAGCACCTCTGTCTGTCGGGGTGGCACTGGGCTCTGTGCAGAGATGCACAGTGGGGGAACAAGAGACAGGCAGAGGAACCAAAACACAGGGGGTTCATCCAGCTGGGTGTGAAGAAGGGAAAAAAGTCATCAGTCAATCATTTGAATGAATTTCGCTGTGAGGCTGTGGAATCTCTGTACCTGAGGGTTTTCAAGACTCACTGGGATAAAGCCTGAGGCAGCACGGTCTGAACCACTTTGATTTATAAGGTTTGACTAGACAACATCCAGTATAATATCTGAATAATTTTATGATTAAGGATTTTTCTTAGTGGTTTATGTCACATAAGGATCCTGCCAACTACTGCATTTACACTATATTTTGGTTTCTTTTTAAATTATGATGTGAAATGGCTTTGACAAATGCTTGGTCATTCATCTTTTTCATCATGCCCCATTTTTTCTGTTCATTAAAATTACTTCAAAACATACTCTGCGCTCTCAGATTTGAATGAATTCTGCTTAGGCTATTTTAAACTTGTTGCGTTGTGTTAATCTGTAAAACTGTATTGCCAGTGAAACAAGCTGTCATAAACCATTACATAAACATGAAAACTGTTTTCAGTGCCTTACACTAAAACATTTCCCACTAAGGGGGTCAAGTTTTTATTTTGCTGTTTCAGGAGAAAATAGGAGAACCAAAATCTTGACATGTGCAGGAAGGAGAGCCCTGATTTCACCCTTCACAACAAGTGATACTGCTCAGAGTTCCTCCTTTTTTTAAAACATAGTCCTGTGATTAAACGAAACCAAACTGATCACGTAACAAAGGCACTGCTGAAAATTCATAAGCTAATCACTGGTATTGGTGTACAGCTCCCAAAATGATCAGTTATGTTTAACATGTCTCAGTAATTGCAGCAGCTATAGGAAACAAAGAGCAGAAGACAGAAATTTAGGATAATACAGCAACTGAAACCAGGCATTGCTGGTGGATAGTGGAGCCAGACATTCAGTAATAACTCACTGTAACTGTAAAGTTACAATTCTGATTGTTGGGGTAATGGGAAAATGAGCTTCACAGCCATTCTTACAACCCATGGAATGCACAGCTGGAGGCACTAAAGTAACTCGAGTTTCTCTATGCCAGGATGTCCCCGTCAATTGTTAGGACAAGATGTACTCTGCAAGTTAAATGCTTGAAAACCTTTTTCAGAAACCTCTATGTATTTCACAAGAAAAGGCATGGAAGGCTTGAATCCATTTAATAATGAACCAGAGCTCAGAGGAACCTGAGAATGGCATCCTGAATGCTGCTTGGAGAGGGTCAGTCTGAACCAGACACCAGAAAAGCAGCCTCGTTCTCAGCAGTATAGGCTGGCACGGGATTTAAGAGCAGTAAAACAGTCATGGACAAATAATTACTTGACTGCTTTGGATTTAAAAGTTGCTTTCTTTTGCGTTCTGAAGGATGAGCAGAGCCAGACTTTCTTTGTGTGGAGGGGGGGAAACCTGACAACAGAAAGAAAGGTGAAGCTATTCCTGCAGAACATCAATGGTGGGACACTTTTTTTGGATGGTCACACCTGTTTACAGGGATTTTCAATAAGATACTTCACCCTGTTGTTGTTCTCTTAATGCTAACCCTATTATGCTTTGTCTTAATTGCAGCACTGAATATTTGCTTTTGAAAAATCATGAAGCAATTGACTTGCCAGTCATCCCAGTGATTAATTTCGGGAAAGTGTGTGATGTTCATAAAAAGTGAGGCTTTTGAGTGCTGTTCTGGCTTCATAACCTCAACCAGAGGAAATGATGAACAACTCCCTAAAAGATAAATTATGTTTAGTGTGTCTCAGTAATTGCAGCAGCTGTGGAAAAAAAAAAAAAAAGAATAGAAGGAACTTGAGATAATGTATCAACTGCAGCCCAACATAACTTACTGCTGAACCCACAAACCAAGGACACTTGGTGAATAAACTAAGATAATGCCAGCTAGCAAGGAACAAAGCAAGGCCAGCTCATCAAATCAGGAATGGGTAATTTTGGCAAGGGGGGATCACAACCACTGACTCACTGCCCACCAATCCCAAAAACACACTGGCTCAAAAGAAGAGAAAGACTGAGCATGTGGGCTAATGAGCAAAAGAAGCGAGAGAATCATTTAATCAATA
Source organism: Platysteira castanea (assembly GCA_013397175.1). Lineage (NCBI taxonomy): Eukaryota > Metazoa > Chordata > Aves > Passeriformes > Platysteira > Platysteira castanea. The sequence continues at coordinate 248,863 of VYXC01004217.1, read as the reverse complement.
GAAGGTAAAATACTAGTTAATAAGAGAACTCTGTGACTTGTAGTCAGTGAACATAAGTGCCTTTGTTTGTATATAAATAGTGAAAAGTTTGATAGTCACTGTGCTGGCTTTGTGGATTTGCCACCCAGCACTTTCTGTGCAGAACTGTAAATAAACCAAACACCTCAACTCTGTGTGTGGATCAGCCTCTTGCACACAGGGTGAAAAAAGGCATTTTGGGACAAGAGTATGACTTAGAATCTCATTCAGATTGATCTCCTGTACAATTAAGTGCAAGGATAGGGATGGTGAAAGAGGCCAAGAGAGCTTAGAGCTGTGATGTCCTACTGCGACCTGTGCCCAGCCTGGCTGTGTGTCACATCCTGCCACCCACAGCCAGAGCTTGGGAACAGGTCCTCTCTGAGCCACTGCCCTGTGAGGAACGGGGAGAAGGGCTGGGTCTCGAGAGGTGTGAGTGCTGTGCATTCAGACCCCTGGACCTGAGTGAGGCAGTTTGAAACCCACCAAAACAGCCAGGAATTGAGAACAGCTGCTCAATCGAGGCAATGGGCAACACCAGAGGGAGTGAGCAGTAAGGGGTGATCCTGCATCCAGCTGGCAAAGCCCCTGATGGAACAAAGCCTACTGATGTTGCTTAATAGCTTAGAGCCTATTAACAACAAATTTAAAAACCCACCAAAAAAACCACAAAAAATGAGGGCAGGAGAGTGAAGACAGTGGAAGAGGAAGCATCCTGACCCAGTGATGTTGAGGAAACACCACAAGGTCACAAGAAACAGCTTGGAACCGTCCTGAAGTAGTGCATAACAGAGACAAATCACACTGTGGGTCACTTTGCTTTCTTGTCACCCACATCCAACAACCTCAGCCATACCCTGCAGCCTCTGGCAGCCCAGGCACAGCCCAGGTGAGTGGTGGCATGGTTTCCTACCCTGGCTGGGCTGGAAAGTCTCACTGGGAGGTGGAAAAAATACCCCTCTCCTGTGGAGGGGGGTCTCACCCACTTGCTTTTTGCATGGAGGGATGAGGAGGCTGAAAGGGTCCCCTGGATGGCACAGGACCAGCATCCCAGCAGGCAACGCCTCTGGGAGTGGGGCAGAGCAGCTTGAACCAGCAGGTTCTGTTGTGGATGTGAGTGAACTGACTCACTGGGATGCCTTTTCGTGGGGGAGGAAAGGCAAATTGTTGCTCAAAGGCAATTATTTACAAGTGCCTCTGCCATTTGTCCCTGACATCCTATTACACAGTACAGCCAAGGAAGGAGGAGCTCAGCTGCGTTGTGAGGAGTTTCATTTCTGCTGCTCACTGAACATACAGGGAAATGAAAGCGAAAAACCCAACACACTGCATTATTATTTCCAGAGCTATCACAAACCTGTCACCTTAGGAGTACGAACTTCACATTTGCCTGACAGAGCCCCTCCAAGGAGAGGAGGAGTTTCATGGAGACAGTTTTGCCTGCTGCCTTTCCCTGGTCTTAAAATCCAGAGCCAAACACAGTTAAGGGAGAAGGGGTTTTTACCTCGGTGTTTATTTAAGGATCCTTAGGTGCACCCCTTGGTCCAGGTGGAACGAGCCAAAATGCACACGAAATGCCCCCACACGATAGATCGTGTGTACAATTTATAGGCCTTGCAAATTAGCATATCTATCAAAGATTCCCCAGTGAGGGGCTTGAATGAACCCCCCATCCCGAGGAATTCCCCCCTGGATGGGCCTATCTGAGTTTGCAGGATGTGTTCTGGAGAGGACCTTGGTTTCTAGGGCTTTCTGGCCTCCAGCTGTGAGGCCTTCAGGATGTTTCGTCTCCTGGTTTAACAGAATATTAGAACTACGCTAAGTTACCGGGCTCTAGGAGTTACAAATACACATGCTAAAAGCACTGAGGATACATAAAAACTATGTAAAAGGATATATTAAAGGTATATAAAAGAAAAGGCAAAAATCATCATGGCATCAGCCAAGTTGAGAACCATGTTTTGAGGTGACAGCTGTAACAGATTCAGAATTGCCTTTGATAAATGCATTTGCTGCACTAGTGCTAAATATCCTAAGGCTACACAGTGATTAATTAATAAATCACAATTCACTAGAAGATCAGCAATAATTGAGCTCAGCTTCACCTGGGTATCATTTGCTGAGTAGCAGTACAGAGGTGTGGCTGCTCTTCTGAGAGGCTTTAGTGAGAAGACAGAGATTTTTACAAGGGCAGGTAGTAATAGGACAAGGGGGAATGGCTTTAAATTGTAAGAAAGCAGGTTTAGGTGGGATATTAGGAAGAAATTCTTCCCTGGGAGGGTGGGCAGGCCCTGGCCCAGGGTGCCCAGAGCAGCTGTGGCTGCCCCTGGATCCCTGGCAGTGCCCAAGGCCAGGCTGGACACTGGGGCTGGGAGCAGCCTGGGACAGTGGGAGGTGTCCCTGCCATGGCAGGGGGGGTGGAACAAGCTCATCTTTATGTCCTTCCAACCCACACCATTCTGGGATTCCATGGCTCTCTGAACTTAGGGCTGTGAGGTCTCCCCTTCACTGTGGACACAACTCCTGTGTTAAGAGAATCATGCCCTTAACTGAGCCAGGTGCAAGATAAGCAAGTGGTGCCCACTCGTGGCAGCTCTGTCCTTTGAAACAGCCTGGTCATTTCCACAGAAGCCAAATATTTCTCCTGTGAGAATTAGTTTCGTTTCTTCTGTTTCTTATCATAGTAGGTAGGTGGAGCCTGAAAATAAAAAAAGCATCTGAAGAAGTTTCAGAAGGTCACTGCTTCTCCTTGCCACAGGACATCTACGAGGGTAAGTTTCTCCCTTACTTCTTCTAAAAACAGTAATGTGATTTTTTTACTGCTGTGTTCTTCCTTTTAATGTGACAAGGCTGCATAAAGTGTCTAAAGTAAGTGTGATTAAACAAGGTTGCCAGGAGCAGGATTTTTTGCTTTCTGGGGTGCAAAAAAAAAGATGTTAGTGTTATTTCCTCTTTAAAAGGAGACAACTGAGAGATGGCTTTTAATTTTTTTTTTAAGCCAGTATTCAGCAAGATGATCTAGCCAGCACTATTTATGAGTAGGCTCATAAGCTTTGCATTGCTTCATTTTCTTTATGAGAAGACAGCTGGAGTTAATAAACATACAACACAGGAACTGTGAGATTTACCCAAAAATTTATCCTGAAGTCACAGGATCTGTCAGCCAGAAGCCTGTGTGCTCCTCTGGCTGGACAGAGACTGAATAAATCCCAGAGCTGTGTGGGTTTGGCACTGCAGCTCTGCACCTTGGGTTTGAGAGGGGATTTTCTTTGTAGGGGCTTTTCATCTTCTCCAGATGCAAAGCCAAAGGCTCGTTACAAAAAAACCAAAGCGACTCCTCTTCAGAACCACCAGCAGATTGGTGTTTGTGCAGATGTGGGAGTGCTGAGTGCTTTGTGTTGTGCTGGGAGAGGCTTCCCACACACAGGCAGGCAAACTCGAAAGGTAAAGCTCAAGGAAATCAGTATTGTCCCAGCAGAGGAGGCAGGGGCAGCTCAGGTGAGAGGAAATTGTTGGCAGGCTTTCAGTATCAGCACGTCAACCAGGTGTCACGTTCCACATGTGGATTCTGGCCCACTATAGAAGGGCTCTCTAAAATTGCAGCTCTTTTGTTTTCCTCTCCTCCTTTCTTCCATCCGATGCTGTCACGGCTCAGCACACAAAGAAATCACTATGCCCGTGTGGCCCGGGGAAGGGTTACACAACCTGCTCACCCTTCCCAGGTCCGGGGGGAGAACAGAGGTGTGGCCTCAGAAATCCACGCATGTTTGTTTATTCTGGTGCTGACTGCAGGACCTTTGTTCGGGGGTGTTGTGTGCGTGTGTGTGTGTGCACCCCATCCCGATGTTCGTGAAGGGTGACAGGAGACAGCTGGGTCTCCTCGTGCATCCTCAGCCCCCTCCTTATCCCTTCCAGCTCTGTGATGGCCATGGGGTTTGTCTTACGTAAACGCACCAGGGGGGTATTGCAGGATGTCTGGATGTTTGCATAAATAATTCGTTCCAGAGATTGGGAACTGAGATGTTTGTGTTTTGCTTTGGTGCACACTGGCCACCAAAAGGATATAAAATGCTGCTGGAGACTGGGCCGTGGGGCAGCCTGGTGTCCCAAAGATGCAGGAAGTTTCTGGGTTGATATCCCCCCCTCCCCGTCCCCTTCTCTCCTCCCCACCCTCCCCCAGGGATGCCAGCAAGGTACCTCCAGCTCCAACGCTTTTGGACAGGTGTATAAATCCAAGGTCCACCCAAATACAGACATAAAATCCTAAAGTAGCTCCAGAGGTGCTTTGTTGCTTTGTAATGGTGAATTCTGCAAGGCCATCTCTGTAAATCTGTACATTTCCAGCTGAACCTGTCATATTGTAACTCTCTAGGCATGGACTGTTGACCAAATTTGGGACCAAGTGGGCCAGGTTGCACCTAGACTGCTCTGAGAAGTTTTGGAAGCAGGGGGGTCTCACTTGCGATTCAACAGGAAGGACCCTGACCTGATTATAATCCATTGGAATAAGAGTTAAGAGTTGTTATTTTGATCCTGCACTGGCAATATTTACATACTGCATTAGCAATAAATCTAATTATAATTGCTCACACACTCACTGTCTGCAGCTTCTTGTGCCTGGCCCAGAACCTTCTCTCAACTGCTCTGCTACAGTGTGTGGTGTTTTATCTAAACTTGTTTTACACATTGGAAGTATAACCTGCATCGTGTCTGATCATCCTCTTCTGGCATCTGTTTAAATTAGAAAACCTGTAAACTTAATTCAACCTAACAAAATTTAACACAACAGGAAGTTATTTCAAGCAAAGATGTGGTTCTCCTAATTCATTTTCCAAAGTGTTTGAGTTAAACAGATCTTGGTTTTGGCAGAGGGAGGCTAAAAAAANTGTGCGTGTGTGTGTGTGCACCCCATCCCGATGTTCGTGAAGGGTGACAGGAGACAGCTGGGTCTCCTCGTGCATCCTCAGCCCCCTCCTTATCCCTTCCAGCTCTGTGATGGCCATGGGGTTTGTCTTACGTAAACGCACCAGGGGGGTATTGCAGGATGTCTGGATGTTTGCATAAATAATTCGTTCCAGAGATGGGGAACTGAGATGTTTGTGTTTTGCTCTGGTGCACATTGGCCACNTCTAGCTTTGAAAAAGTACTTTTGCTTTTTTTCCCTTAATCACTCTCTCTGGAAATCACCTTCCCTGGAAAATGTCAGGTCAAAAGCCACCAATTTCCTCAGTCACCCACAGAAAAAAAAACTTCTACATGAGGAAATGCTAAACAAGGAAATAAAAAGCCTCCTAGTCCTCCCTTCTCTAACATCATATCAAGCAAAGTCTGCTTTTGGGAGAGGGTTTTAAGCTATAGAGGAGGTGACCAAGATACCGAGCTTCTAAAGCAGGTGTCAGATTTGCCCCTAACAAGTGTTTCTTCCACGAAAGAGGTGGGATGGGCACTTAGCAGACCATGGCTTGGTGTGTCCCACCTGTGCAGAGCCAGCCCACAGCCCTACACTCCTGGCCCCAGCAAGTTAAGGATTCACACTGCCTCCAATCATGCCCAGATGCTGACTGAGCTTCTCCAAATGCCTTTCAGCAAAATACTTCATAGAGGAAAATCAGCTTTTTTTTGCAAAAACTGGTGTAACTTTTTTTTCCCCACAAAAAACAAATACTTTTTTTTTCCATGGTAATTTTTTTTTTTTAATACAAAAAAAAAGCTTAAGAGAGGTAGGGAGAAGTGTTTCAAGTCTGTTCTCTGGAGACCAATTTTAGTGACTTGAAAAGAGCTGTGGCACTTGGTACCTACCAAGGGTTTGGGTCAGGAAATAAAAGTGGTGTTTGATTTCCTCTGCTCTGATCACTGTTGCGAGGTGGAGTCACTCACTGCCCTGTGTTTGATTTCAGAAGCTGCACCTCAGAGTGGCTGGACCAGGCAGTGATCACTGTTTAGTGAAGCACTTATGGACAACCTGCGTGGAAACCCAGAAAATCAGTGGGCCATGGATAAAAAGAAAGCAGCATTCAAACAACCTTCTGAAAGAACCAAAAATACCCCAAAGAAGGAAGGGTTTGTACTTCCTCTCTTAAAACCATGTCCAGAAGCCGTGATGGTGCCTCTCCCAGCAGAACCAGAGGAAGGTGCTCTGATGTCAGAGAACACATTTGAGAGAATGCCTAACCATGAGCAGGGGGACTTGGCCAAAGAGTTTCCCAGAGAAGAGGACAAGGTAAGGCAAGAAGAGGGCACAGATCCTCCCCACTCTTACTCTGGAGTTTCACTTTGTGCCTCAAGATGAACCCCTTGGTCTCTTTGGGCAATCTGCACTTGTTAGGTCTAAGGAGCACTTTTGGGATCAGGGCCAAGCAGTGATTTGTGTCACTAGGAAGAGAGGTACCTGCAATTAATCTGCAGACATTAACAACGCAGGTCCAAAAAAAAGGGATGGCTGCAGCCTAGCAGCCAGTTTAATGTGTGACACGTATCTGCTTCGATCCTAGCAACAAATATTGAACAGAAATCATAAAAGCTGAGGTGTTTTTTTACTTGAGGCTCTTCAACCCTCAACAGAAATGCACAGAAAGGTTAATAATAACCTGCTTGGGTATTTTACACTGAACACAGATTGGTTTTAAGTCTGTGACACAGTTACTGAAGTTTTTTGAGAATTTGCTAGCTATTAAACATTGTAGTGAAGAGAGTGGGCAGGCGTTACCAAAAAGGGTTTAAAAGGCCTGCCTCCAGTAATATGTGCTGCCTTCCTCATCTTGAACCAAAAAATCTGCTCTGTTGAGTGCATCTGATCCACAGACACACTTTCAGAGGTATCTTTCTTGGATAAAAGTGATGGAGATAAATTTCAGTTTTTCTTTTCAAAAAATCAGGGTTGAATGTGCCTGGCCTAACACGTCTGAAACATATTGGTGTTCCCAAAATTGCATTTCTAAATGCAGCAGTCAGACTGGAATGTGGAGAGAGGAACAGGGAGAAGAGACCAAGCTGATCTTTATATACTTTAGTTGAACATATTTAACAGCAGATGGACCAGTTTTGCCAAAGACTGGAAATTATTTATTTTGTTTTCATGTAAATGAAGAGTCTCTGTTAATATCTGGACATGTATCAAACCCAGAAAATGACAATAATCAGTCATTTAAAACTTCCCACTCATATCCGTGCCTTATGTGAGCCTAAAATGAGGCAAATAAAGAAGAGCCACGATGATCTAAAAGATTTCAGGCACCTGTTAAAAATGTTACAGCAGAACACTTTTGGTGTCTGTGCACAAACTAAATCTTCAAACTCCAAAATAAAGATCTCATAAGCTATTCTTTACCAAATTCAGTGATTTCTGGGATCAGCCTTCATTTGCATACACATGCTTCAGTACATCTGGGGATGAGTGGAAGAAAATGGCAGGTATTAAAAAAAAACCTGTTATTAAAAACAATTAACAAAGCACACTTAGTAATGTGTTCTTTACCTTCTCAGGATGGCTTCCAAAATTTGGTATTTTTACTAAAGATGGTCTTGGAGCCGACCTCAACTTTCATATTTACAGACACCTGTTTATTACCTGGAGATGCAAGGATGCACGGTGATATGAAACACAGCTCGATGCCCATAAATAAGTTTCACTAAGGAACGATGAGTAGAAAATGCGTCTAATTTTTTGGTTTTTTTAAATTACGGAAAATTCATTGTAAGTTTAACTCTAGCAGGCTGCAGAACGCACCTTGTACAACCAGTATGAGGAGAAGATCCGACCCTGCATCGATCTTGTGGACAGCCTGAGAGCTCTTGGGATAGAAAAGGACCTGTCCTTGCCTGCGATCGCGGTGATTGGAGACCAGAGCTCCGGGAAAAGTTCTGTCCTCGAAGCCCTGTCTGGTGTTGCTCTCCCCAGGGGCAATGGTGAGAATTCACTTCCTCAGGTTTTCACTTTGATCAGGTGGAAGGGATTTTTTTTCTTCTTTTTTTTTTTTTTTTTGGTCTAGAATTGGGTAACTCCATGACTGAGAAGTGGAGGTGCTGGTGAGGCACCACAAGGTGAATTTCAACAAGGCACGTGCTCGAGGTGGTCAAGAGACCAGGAGTAAGGAGTACAGGGTGGTTACCCCAAACAGTGGACAGGCTGAAAGGCAGCATCAGCTGACTCTGTGCATTTCCCAGGAAGGAGCAGTGCAGAGGAGTATTAATTTCACATGGAAAACTAGTTTTTAAATTTGCTTTTGAGGCTGGTTTGGGATTTTTGAACAATATTTTCTTACAGATACCTTATTTATTATTGTTTTGTGTACAAAGACCTTTACTTAATAAATACTTATTATTTAAGGTTGTTTTGTATTTAATAGTATTTAGTATTTTAATTATCATTATTTAAGTCAAAGATGATTGTTGGAAGACTTTGCAGCTGAAGAAGATCCACTTTTCAGCTCTGTGTGTGTATTTTCACGCACATAAATTCTGCCAGCTCCACGTGAGTTTACAATAGTCTTTCAGGCTGGATTTGTGGAAAGGTTTTTCATAGGATTTAGTTGCAGCACTGAAACAGATCATCCAGAGACGAGCAAAGCTCCACCCGTGGAGGTTTGCAGGGCCAGACGTGTCTGGGAAGAGCCGTGGGTGACCTCATCTGGTGCTGGTGACATCCTGCTCCGAGCAGGATGTTGGACAAGCCCCCTCTGGCAGCATCTCTTGGAACATTTCCATGTTTTTGTGTGAAACACTAGGCAGCCCTGTGTACACCACACACTTCAAGGCTGTGTTTCATGCACAACAACTGTGTCTGGGGAGACACAATAAAGACGCTCTCGCACCTGCCAGGTTCAGCAGAAAGGAGGAAAAATGGATGGATTTATTTACATTATTTTATTCTTATACACGTCCCAACTCCACAAGGGATTGGAGAGCATGTCACTTCCTTCTCAATCCCACTGGAGAAGAAAAGTGCTCATCAAAGTTGTCATATCACAAAAGGAATGAAAAACAGAAAATACCGCTAAGTAAACACTGGCTATTATTTACATGAAACTGTGTGAGAAAGAATCTGACTCCAAGGTTAAAAACAGAAGGCTTACAAAACCAGAGCAACAAACAACCTCTGCCTTTGCTGCAGGTATTGTCACTCGGTGTCCCTTGGAGCTTAAACTCAAGAGGTTGCCTGAAGGCCAGCCATGGCAAGGGAAAATCTGCTACCGGAATGTTTCCCTGGAGCTCCAGAACGCCTCTGAGGTGGACAGGGCAATAAGGCAAGGTGAGTGGGTTTGGCTGGCTCCATCTCCTCTGAATCCTCCTCTTAGACTGAGCAGCATCCACAGGGATTGTGGAGTAACACCGAGAGCTGCATTCAGAGCAGAAGAAGCTGGGTGAGCAAAACTGAGCTCTCTCAAGGGAGCTGTGCCAGTGCTTCAGCTGTGAAGATGATCCGTGATGATGATCGCAGAGTGGTGTGGGCTGGGAGGGACCTTAAAGGTCTTCTACTTCCAACACCTCGAGCAGAGGTGGATGCCACCCACTAGATCCGTGATCCTTTTATCCTGATCCATGATAAAGGCTCAGGCTGTGTCCTTACCCAGATGGTGTCTGCCTGGTTTCCTGATTTGGGGAGGTTGCCTGCCAAACTGTAAACATGCAAAGCCCTAAATGGCTCCTGTCATCAGTTCAAAAGCCCAGCATGCTTGGGGTGTCTCTGGCTGGAAATCTTATTATTTTGGAGAACATTGCAAGAAAGCAGAGTGAAGGACAGAGAGCTTCTGCCAGGTACTGTGACCATGGGCTCAGTCACTGCCCTTTGCATGTCACAGCTTTGCTATTACAGCATTTCATGCTGTGTAAGAAATCAGTGTTCTTACCCAAAGGGCAGTAAGCACTTGCCCTAAACATGAAAGTTGGATTGACCTTGCTCCCTTGACTAGCTCTGCACATTGTTATTCTTTCTATTTTTTTTCAGTAGCTTTTCAGTACATTATTTGGATATTCTCAAAACTGGCCAAGCAGTTTGTATGAATTAAGTAAGGTAATTAAAACCTGAAAATCTCTGATGAGAATGACTGTAGGGTTTCCTTGCTTCTCTATGTTCACAGTTCAAGCATTATTGCCTTGTAGGATCTGGGACAATTTACTCTCCATCTCCCTATCAAAATGTGAAGAATATAGAACAGCACCTATCTTTCTTTCAAGGCATCCAAGGATTAATTAGTGCCTACAAAGTCTCTTGTTGTTGAGGAAGCACTTCTACAACTGACCAGTATTTTACCTGATCCCTTTCATTGTGGTTTATTTACATGTATTTTGTCTGAATACAAGAGAGTCAACAAATACATGCTCTGTAAAATATTACAGTTCATGTTCCAACAGGACTTCACTCTGTGTTGCAGGATAATTTCATTAGATTTTTCCATAGGTGGATTTAAGTGTGTGGCTGGATCTGAAAGAAAAAGCCAAGCTTGACAGAACCTTAGGTGGTAGTAGGTACTTTTCAAAGTCATTGTGTTCAGCTTTGGTTTGATGCATCCATCATCTGAAGCTTGTGTTCTTTGCCTTGCTCTCTTCACAGCCCAGGATATTGTGGCGGGTCCTAGGGGTGGCATTAGTGGACAGTTGATTTCCCTGGAAGTTCGGTCCCCTGATGTCCCAGATCTGACACTGATTGATCTTCCTGGAATTGCCAGGGTGGCCGTGGGGGACCAGCCAAGAGACATCGGGGAGCAGGTAAAAACTCAGCCTCATGTGCCAATCTGTGCCCAGGGTCTCATCCCTTGAGGGGTCCCAGCACAGCTTTTGTGAAGTAAAAAAAAATACGTGGAGGAGATCTCTGCTCTTCCTCTGGCTGCTTTTAGAAGAAATGCTGGGCAATGCAAATAAAACTTTAGATGGGTAAGGTCTGCTGTGAGGGTGATGTGCAGGAGCTGAGTGTGTTGTTTCTCCTGAAATACCTCTCAATAGGAATTTGGAACAAGAGGAGCCCAAACTAAACTAGATATACCAACTAGTAATGAGACAAGATTGGATTATCTGGGCTTTACTTTCTGGGGGGAGACTAATTTAATTTCACAGCTGGATAGCAATCTTTCCATTGTATTGAGAAGAAAGCAGCAGATGTGATAGAATCCAAACTTTACCATTGTCCCCAGCTGTCTGCATTTTCCAGAGATGGAGTTGCAGCCTGTCAGAAATTGGGAGGGATAGGAAGTAGAAAAGAGAGGCATCTTTACCTAAATCCAGGGGGAAAGAAAGAATTAATTTACTGTGGAATAAGCAGAACAGAGCTGTGTGAAGCTTCTGCAAAACAACACAAATTAGGAGGAACTCGTTTAGTTTGGCATTGAAACATAGAAAAATGCCAACTAGATGGCATATGCAGCTTCTGTTTTGGCTTTTTAAAAAATTTTCCTGCAAATATTCTACTGAAATATAAGCCAAAGACATTTGTGCTCCTTTCAGAGATACAAATTTGAGATTTATCCACATAATCGAGCTTGCTTTCTTTCCATAAGCGTGTACCTACACATCAGAACCTGATTTTCTTATGTGTGATTAGATATCAAATACCTTTAATATCTCCATAATGAAAGATTATATTTGCAGGTTAAACCCCAGGTAGCTGTCAAGACAGGCTTAACAACATGAGTCTGGTCTCATGTCTGATGTTTGGATTAATCCTGACAAAAGAAAAGAGGCTGCACTCTCCTGCTGAGCCCTTTCCATGCCATGCTCTAGCATGTAATGCTACCCTCAGCATGTGTGGCATGTAATGTCACCAGACAGTGGCTCATATTTCTAGAAATTGTCCCATCCTACAAGCAAGCATCTGATTTCACTGAACCTCCTCACTGCCGTATTGAATTGCAGATCAAAATGCTACTGAAGAGAGTTATTGGCTGCCAAGAGACAGTCAATTTGGTAGTGGTGCCATGCAACGTGGATATTGCAACAACAGAAGCACTGAGAATGGCTCAAGAGGTGGACCCCAGTGGAGAAAGGACAATAGGTGAGAGAATTTTTAAGCTATGAGTTGAAAAGGAGGGCAAATCTTTTTTTTTTCCCCCCCCCATGAGGTCTGATGTTCTGTGTTCTGCATCAGATCTGTGAAAGTAGCTACTAGAAGAAGAGGGAAAATAAAAAACAAAGCAGGCTAAGGAAAGTATTTGCAAATATTTGTAGTCACAATTCTTGAGTAGCTGCAAGAATCCCTTAGTTTGGTGTCTTAGTTATTCATGAATAACTGGAAGCTGAAAATCTCAGTTAATGGTAGTTAATCTGCAGTTAATGGTAAAAAAGCTTTGCTGCTGCCTGTTAAAAAAAGGGTTTGCAAAGCAAAAGGCGTGGTGGGACGCCAACTGCAGAATGAGTTTTACAGTGCAAAACCCAGGAGCTGAGAGCTTTCCAGGCGAGAGAATACAAAAAAACTGCTTTATGAAACATGGTACAGAGTGTTCCTGCTTGGTGGGTAACTTCCTCTTTTCATTTCGCAGGAGTCCTCACAAAACCTGACCTGCTGGACAGAGGGACAGAAGAGTCTGTCATTAACATAGTGCAAAACAGGGTAATCCCCCTCAAAAAAGGTTACATGATCGTCAAGTGCCGTGGGCAGCAGGACATCCACAACAAACTGACCTTGGCTGCTGCAATCCAGCAGGAGAGAAACTTCTTTGAGAGTCACAAACATTTCAGGTACTCGTCGCAGAAAATATCTCATCAAAAACAGTTAAAGGCACCTCAAAGCTTCCTGTTGATTTGATGAGATTTAAGCTAGGCGTTACAAATGGGTATTAGTTAAACGCACTATTTCTCATTTCCCATGTGGGGTTGTGTTTCAGTAACCCAGAAGATGTTTACGTACCGAATAACCTTAAAAAAAATTTTTTTTGGATGCAAAATACATGGGGGAAGTGCAATGAACCCCAGAAGTTCAGAATAGTCCCAAAGAATTTGAATCAAGCATCTGAGCACTTCAAGTCAAGCACTGAAGTATTTTTATTCCCTGGGAAAGAGGATGAAACAGCATGAGAAGGAAAGGCTGTGCTGAGGGCACAGGCTGCCCAGGTGACCCAGCAGCTAATCAATCATAATACAGAGAATGGCAGCTGAAAAGGGTTTCAAAGCAGTGAACTTCACACATGAAGAAGTAATAGAACAGCACATTCATCTGCTGTTAGAATTTGCTCTTCTCAGATTCATCTCTGGTTCCCTTTGCTCTGCCAGTAGCTGTCGAACAGCTCTTGAATAAAAGTGCCCAGAGAGTCCTGGGCTGTTTCCACATCTGCACCAGCATGGCCCAAAGACCCTGATGTTGTCCTGGTTTTGCTAAAGCCTTCTATTGTAACTTGGAGTCAGATGATTTTCTCACAGAGTTTATGTAAATAATACCTAATGTTTACTTAACTGTCTTCTTCTGTTTACATTTTTGTACTATCAGAGAAAGTTTGGTGAGCATCCTTTTTCTCCAGTGGGATTGAAGAGGAAGTGACATGTCCTCCAATCCCTGGTGGAGCTGAGAAACCTATAAAGTACGAGAAATGTAAATAAACTGCCCTTTTTTCCTCTTTCTGCTCAGCCTAGCAGGTCTCAGAGTCTCTTTTCTTGTGTCCTCTAACGACACCCTTTCTTTATTCAAACTGTGTAATAGAACCAGTGAACACAGAGCAGAGCATCAGTGCTGCCTCCTTGCCCTGCACAGCCTGGCTACCCAAACCCACCTTCTCCTCTTTTTACACAGGGCTATTATGGAAGAAGGAAAGGCTACAATCCCCCGTCTGGCAGAGAGGCTCACCAATGAACTTGTGAAACACATTATTGTAAGTAACAGAGGTCCCATACTGAGCTGTTTGTATCGGTTACTACCTAAAAATCAAGTTCAACCCTTCAACCTTGGACTGCAGTTGGATTTCATCTCTGTATGCACAGACAGTGCTTAATGATCCTTCAACTCAGTGATCTGAGAACAAACTGAGCTGAGAGGCAGAGGTAAAAAGCCCCATGCTCTGTCCTCAGATTTGCCTTTTAACTGCAGGTCAACAATAAGCAAATTATTTCATCTGTTTGTGACTTGTAATCCCTGCCTTTTCAAGGGCAGCTGTGGTATTTCTTTTTGTTTAAGAGTGTTGATCACCTGGGTGACAAGTTACTGCTGTCAGCTTACTGAAACACAGAGATTTCTGTTCAACTGAAATGTCTTCAAAACGTCAAGATGTTCTATTATATTACTATACTAATGTAAGGATGCTGGGGGGTTTTCTTTGATATAATTATATCTGTATGTAATATATCTTATCCTGTTAAAGGAAGATTCTAAAATACAGGGAACCTCTAAATTCAGTCTCAAAGGAGAAAAAAAAAAAACCCTATTTATGTGAATGTACAGAAAATAAGCAACTAAACAGCCATGTTCCATCAGGTATTTATCAGGAATTGAGTAGTCACCACCTCATCACCACCTTCCTGGCACAACCTGTGAGGACAGTTTTTGGCTCACTGTGGGTGAAATCTTGCCCTAGCCTGCAGCTATTCTGCCCAGCTCACAGAGAGGTCCAGCCTGATTCCTCAGGGAGATCCTGGCCCCTGCATTCCCTCAATAAAGGCCATATTTGCACTTCCATGTTATCCCACTAGCACACAGGGGACGCAGACAGCGAGCTCTTGGATTTGTAAAGACAGCAGAGATCCTGAGCAGGTGTAGGTCACTCTTAGAGGGATTTTGTTTTCCTTCCAAAACCAGACAGGTTCAACCTATCTCTGTTGCCCTGGTTTTTGTCAGCCTTCTGTTTTTAACCTTGGAGTCAGATTCTTTCTCACACAGATTCATGTAAATAATAGCCAATGTTTACTTAACGGTATTTTCTGGTTTTCATTCCTTTTGTGATATGACCACTTTGATGAGCACCTTTCTTCTCCAGTGGGATGGAGAAGGAAGTGACATGCTCTCCAATCCCTTGTGGAGTTGGGACGTGTATAAAAATGAGATAATGTAAATAAATCCATACATTGTTCCTCCTTTCTGCTGAACCTGGCAGGTGTAAGAGCCTCTTTATTGTGTCTCTGCAGACACATATCTCAATATCCTGCTTCACTCTCTCCTCCCCAGAAAACTTTGCCAGCGCTGGAGAGCCAAATTCGTGACTCCCTCCACAAAACATTACAGGATCTGCAAAGGTACAGCAGAGGCACACCCAGAACAGAGACTGAGAAGCTGTTTTTCCTCACAGATGTAAGTATCAGTATTGGTCACAGAGCAGAGTGAGGAGGTAACTGTGGGAGAAAAAGAAACCTCTTGAAATTATCAAAACATCAGCATGGACCAGCAGGAAGTTTGTGGTACCCATCACTGAAGTGCTTTGAGGGTAACATAGACAAACCACATCTGCAAAAATAAGGGACCACAGGAGCTCGTGGCCCCTTCTGGCAGTTTTTTTCCTGTGATAATGGGAAAAAAAACCTAAATAACTTGGTTGGTTGGTCAAAATCAAGCATCTCAGTGAGGGAAAACTTATACTCCTGCCCGCTCAACACTTTGAAGGGTTCCCATTGTTTACATCACTCATAAGATCAAATATATTCTTGACATGAAAATGTGGTTTGCAAGTCCATCTAAGTGTCTCATCTCAGGGAGTTATTCCCTCACAGTAAGCCTTCAGCAGGCAGCAGAGGTGCTTATGAAAGCTCATCAGACTTCATGCAAGTCTGGCCTGTTAGAATTTAGTAAATGGTTCTAAAAGTCTACAGGGGGAAAACCAAAAGAATATCAAGTTTGTTCTCCTCTAGCTGTCATGGTTTGTTGGGAAAAAAACAAAAACAACAACAAAAAAAACCCACCACCCCAAACAAACCAGGAGCTAAGAGCATAAAAGATGTAAGAAAGGGACGTTTCTTATAAACTGTGTCCCTGCTTTAACATCAAACAACTGCAGATTTCCTTCACATCCACAAATTAATCTGAAAAAATGAAACTTGACTAAACTACCTGGTTGTTGTTCAATTCACTGCAGCTGATCAAACTCTTTAACCAAGACATCTCTCGCACCACGCGGGGAGAGGAGCAGCTGTTTGGAGATGAAGTCAGGCTGTTCACCAAGATCCGCAGGGAGTTCCGCACGTGGGGCGTGATTCTGCTGGAGTGTGCTGCCAGGGGTAAGCACAGATCCCACCCTGGAGGCTGGCCTGAGAGCCCATCCCCGTGCTTTTACACCTAGACACAGCATCTTCAATAAATATTTCCCAAGAAAATTTTCAAGAACAAGAAGCCAGGAGCATCCGTCTGTTGTTGTGCTAGGTTATGCTCTGGTCCCTGCAGACACAGAAACAGAGTTTGTTGGTGATTTTCTGAACCATTTCTTTATTCAAATATTCAAAATTTATTCTGAACGTTTCTTCTAAATAACAGCAACACCAATGAATAGTAATAAATAATAATAAGCTATGTAATAATTTTTATTATTGCAGTTAATGTTTTTATTTTATTATTGCTATTAATATTGTAGAATCTGGGTGGGGTTTGTTCCTCTTTATGTCTGGGCTAAGGTGATACCTCATACAAAAAAAAAATAGCAAATATGTGTAATATCAACAAAGAAATATTGACTGTGATATCTTAAATAACAATAGCTAGTCAACAGTAGATTCCCTGGAAAAAGTGTTCAGTGTTTAGGTTTGTTTAGTTCAGGGGTTTTTTTTAAATTTAGAAGTGACTGGTAATGGCCAGCTTCTTCTGTGGGACTAAAAATACCAAGAAACACCAGAATTTTTGTGTCCCATCATAATTTCTGTCAGTCAGATGCCTGATGCAGTGTGTGAGATGGCTTATTCAGAGGGCAACAACGTGTTAGCTCTGCTCTGTGGTAACAAAAAATCATCTCAGTAGTTGTTCCTCTCAAGAGCAACTCAAAGAGGGGAAATACACTTCCTTCTGAAATCTGAAACGTGCAGATCGAGTGATTTAGTAGCAAAGCAATGTTATTTTACCATTACAGCCAAAAAAACCGTCCCCAGTAAAGTGTGGAAGTACGAAGACCAGTACCGTGGGCGGGAGTTCCCAGGCTTCAGCAACTACAGGACTTTTGAGGACATCATAAAAGAGCAGATCAGAGAACTGGAGGAGCCAGCAATTGAGGTCCTGAACAACGTGATGGGTACGGCCACGAGAGGCTCTGGTGTGGGGGACGCTGCTGGGCCTGACACGTTTATTTTCCAGGAGAAGCTGATGCTCTCACTGATGCTCTCAGGATCCTTCAAAGTGAGGAAGTAAATCTGATTCAGCTTGGGGGTTGCTCCTTCTCTAGAGCCTTCAATCTCCAGCATTTAACACTTTTCCCAGTGGTTCTTGGAAGGGACTTAGTAACTATATCATAACTAACACAGCAAGGAAACAATACAGCACAAGTACCTGGTGCCAGCTTGGTATTCCCAAACCCAGGGAGTGGAATTCACAGCCCTGAAGTGGGAACACAGCTTCTTTGCATGACACTGTATGTATTATACAAGGACCTCTGGGGCTGAAGGAAAGGGTACATAATTCACCCAGTGAGAAGCACCCAAGGAAAAATGATGTTGCAAACCTGTCTCTTCTGTGTTGTGCCAGACTCGGTGTCTGTAAGCACAGAAACTGCTTTATCCAAGAAAATCTCACTGATATTCAGTCTCTCAGGTGTCAAGTGGTCATACTCCTGGACCTGGAAATCTAAAATTCTACTTGTTTGTACTTGTTTGTATCAGTCATAAAGGCAGAGTGCACCAGTACAGCTGCTCAGCTATTTCTGAATGAATACAGAAAATCTCCCTAGTCTCATATTAACAATAGCTTAAAACCCTCACTTACTTACCTGGCTTTATTTTGTCTCTCTGTTCTTCCCTTAGGTCTGGTTGAAGAGAAATTTATGGAACTCGTTAAAAGGCATTTTGCTAATTTTCACAACCTAAGCAGAGCTGCCAAGGTGAGGCATTACCTGTAACCTGACATAACTCAAAAGACAGAATGGCATTTGTAAATACATCCATGCTTATGGCACCTGTCTCATTGCATTACCCTTATGCAAGTGTGGA
Source organism: Platysteira castanea (assembly GCA_013397175.1). NCBI lineage: Eukaryota > Metazoa > Chordata > Aves > Passeriformes > Platysteira > Platysteira castanea. The sequence goes on along the minus strand of VYXC01004217.1, from coordinate 230,818 downwards.
ATTTCCTGCAGGAAAATAAGGAAGAGCCTGAAAATGATAGCATTATTATAATGGCACTAATGAAAGTGCATTTTGCACAACTTTGGCAAGATCTAATATAGTCTTTATTCATTCTGCTCACGTTCTTTCTTGTTTGCAACACAATGCAAAGAAAACCTGGTATGGCTACCTTGGAGAGTTAACAATTAATTTCAGATTTAATGATTTGCAATGATTTGCCAGTGTGCTAAACAGTGTTTTTCCCTCTCTGAAAGCAAGCCAGGGTTTTAGCCAGTGCAGGAATCTCATCTTGGATACAAGGGAGCAGGAGGAGACAAGCCAAAAATCATCCAGCTATGAAAAATCTAGAAGATGACCATTCACAGTTCGGGTATTAGCATATTTTGGGGTGGAGTTCAGTGATATGGATGTCCTTGAAGGCCTTTTCTCAGAAAGAGCTTTGAGGAAGAGATGAGAAGCAATGCTGGGAGCCAGGAAACAGAGTCCTCTCACAGGGTACTGCTGAAAAAGGAAACTCAGAGGAAAATGTGAGTGAAATAGGTGGTTTGACTTGCCTGGTCAAACCCTACTGAGCTCCCAGGCCAAGCAGACAGTGAACAAATAAATTATTTCATCCAAACGCAGAGGTGTTCAGGCAGGGTCTTTAGGTATGACAGTGAGAGGAATGAAGAGGGAAGAAGTTCTGGCAGAACTGGGCATGAGAAAAGAGATGGGGTGTTTTCTTAGGGGTGCTAGAAATGCATTTTAAGGGAATTTGAGCATGACTGAGGGAACTTTGCCACCCCCACAGACTTTTAGGTGGAAGTATCAAGAAGGCCAGAAAGCATCAGATGCCTGCAGTAAAAACACCAGACAGGGAGGGGTTAGACAGGGTTGGGTTGCTGGAAACATATTTTCCTTTGGGTTTCAAGCACCAGGTTTAATCCCACTCCTGCAAAATGAGGGGACAAAACTGCCACATTTTCCTGCTTTTTCACAGCAGAGGGACCACAGTCTAAAGCATTACTCCACGTTCCCATGGTCTGGGATTAGATAGTGCTGCACAAGGGCAGTTGAACGCTGTGCCCACCTTGCCATTCCCTGGGGACACTGCTAAGCACTGGACCCTTTCCAAAGGAAGCAAATGTCTTAGAACTTCTTGTTCCTTTCTTTTGTAGGTGAAAGTTGAAGACATTAGAGAGAAACAAGCAGAAGAGGCTGAAAGGTATATCCGGACACAGTTTAAGATGGAGAGAATTGTGTTCTGCCAGGATGACCTTTACACGAGCGATTTAAATGCTGCTAAGGCAGAAAACGCTCCCAACGCTGCCGTGGGGAAAGATCTGCAGTTTCACGTTCCAAAGGAGCCCTCTGTTGTCCTGGAGATGGTTTCTCACACGAACGCCTATTTCTCCGTGAGTTCCCAGGCTGTGGCACAGCAGATTTGCTGCCCCCCGAATGCTGTAGCAGAGACCCCTGGAGCAGATCTTGCTGGAGTCAATATAGCCTTGTCTGCTGTGCTACTGTTAAAAACATAATCAGAAACCTTTCTGGAAAAGGNCAAGAAAGCCAAAATTGTCCGTAACACTACCACTGCACAGGGAGTAGTAGCCAGGGGGTCTCCAAGTGTCTCGTTCAGGTACAGGCTCAGCTTTTGTACAGAGCCCTTGGAGCTTCTGAGCAGTGGTGAGAACCTCAGGACAAAGCTGGTCTGCGTCAGCACGGCCGCTGGGGACAAATGGTTGCAGGATGCAGGATGTGGTGATTAGAAAAGCCTGAAGGTGTCAAAGTGACAGCTGGCTCCTAAACCACTTGTTAGCTACCTCCCAGCCTGGCTCAGGTCAGCCTCAAGCCACTGCGTGCTCCTGCAGCCAGCAGAAAGTGGTGTCAGTGGCTTGCAGTCAGATCCTGAACTTCTGCAGCAGGAGGAGCAATAATAAAACATTGCATTAAAATATATCAGCTGTCTGTAGAGATCAGAGTGCAGCTGCTGTACTGCAGGTAGCACCCCAGAAGTGAAGTCTCTGAAGACAAACGGGGTGTTTTAACAAAGGATCGTGTTAAAGAAAGACAGAAAAGAGAACGCGCGGTGTCAAGATTTGCTTTGTTGTAAAACTCACTCAGAAAGCAACAAGCTCAATATTAATAATTCAGGAAGGTAGGCAGCAGCTCGCTTTGAATTCCAAGACCAGGGTTTGTGACAAATTCCTGCAATGAAAAGTTCAGGACTCTCAGGCTGATGAAGAGAAAACCATTAGCTTTCAGAGAACAAGAAACAAAGCCAGGAGGGCATAAGCCCTTCCATCCCACCTTGCTACACACTTTGCTGTGTGTCCTACCTGCAGTTCAAGATTTTTGTAAATGCCCTGAGAGCCATTTTCAAGAAAAAATACCCCAAAAGCCAGGGCACCATAGCTCCATGACTTATGCAAGGCCAAATACAGTTTGAATGAGATGGAAGCTCATGTGTCCATGGCTGCCGACACCCCGTAGGACCTACAAATGCCATTTCCAAGTTGTACTACAAAAAGAAAGACAGAACCTCTCAGCTGTAGCCAGGCACTTAGGTCTAAGTGCTCACCCAGCACCAGGAGGGCTGGAGGCAGCCACTTCCCAGAGCTGGGAGAGGTTTAGAACCTCATGTTGCCCAAAAGAACCATGTGAGCCCTCAAACCCTGTGGCTGTCCATGGGGAAAGGGCCCCACCAGCTCTTCTGGGTCAATCTGTGTCAGTTTGCATCCGTAAATCGACCAGGCAGTTGGTCAGGTCAGACAGGAGATTATCTCATGGAGATATCAATCGATGTAACGTGGGCACAGTCTGGTCTCACTGCTGCTGAAGACATTTCCCCTTAGGGCCAAAGCTTCCCCCAAAACTATCTTACACTTGAAAGGACAACCACATCAGAAATACCATCTGAATTACCACCATCTAATAGAGGAATTTACCAGCTTCAGGTAAAATCACTCTTTGATGTCCTGCACCAACACATATTGTTGGCACTCAGTGAAGACAGGTTGGACACCAGAAATTGTTAACAAGTCCCGTTTGTCAGGAATGTCCTCCTATGACTTGTCCCAGTGCCAGCTGACAGCTGAGCAGAGAACAGCCAGCCTTGGCTTTAGTTTGCTGAGGGAAGAAAAGCAACAGCTGACATCCCCAGGACTCTCAGTTTGTAGATTTCAGGCACAAAGGAGACTGGTTGCAAACATTTTTTAGTTCATAGCAGTGCTCCCTTCTTGAACAGTAACTCAGTCCAACATTTTAGAACCTTGGTACCACTTTTTTTACCAGATTACCTGTCGACCCTTCATTTTTCAGTTCTTTTTACCAATTTAGTGTTTTGCCTTTTTTCCCCCCGATCTTGCAGGGAGCAAGTAAACGCCTCTCCAATCAGATTCCTCTGATCATCCTGTCTTCTGTCCTTCATGACTTCGGAGAAAACGTCCAGACCTCAATGCTGCAACTTTTGCAAGATAAAGAGAAGTTAAACTTTCTCCTCGAGGAGGACACTGAAGCTGCTAAAACCAGGAATTGCCTCAGCCAGCGAGCTGATCGTCTCACCAAAGCCTGTCAGTACCTGAGAGACTTCAGCTTGTTGTAACTTCTTTGTTTTTCAGAAGGTTTTTTCCCCCCTCATCTTCTAGCATTACTGAAGAATTTTGTATAATCCCATAAAAAAGTAATGTCAGCCCAGACATTTAATACTAATTCCTAGAGTTCAGTTTTTCTTTATTTTCCATAATCAGTTATATGCAAACAGCTGCCTTTACATGAAGGGCTCCAGTGGGGAAGCTGTGATTAAATAAACATTATCCCATTTTTAAACATTTTCTTTATGAACTCTGTGAAACCCCTGAAATAATCATTAAAAAGCTAGCACTCTGAGGATTAAATGTCTTGTTGTTGATTTTGTTTTTTTAATAAAGATGGGAGCTGTGTAATTCACAAACTGTAGAAATCAGATTATCTAACTTTCCTCAGTGAAGCTTAGTGCATGACACTCTCCCACTTCGTTTTGTGTTTTTGGCTTGCTGGGGTTGTTCTCTTTCCTCCTGTCACCTGAAAGACACCTCTGCAAAGTGTCACCCCTAAGTCTTAGCCCAGGAGGGAGAGGGAGCACACAGAGGGCATGAAGCAGTTCCAGCCTAGAAGGAAAAGAAAGTTTATTTCTTTTGTGTGACTGGTGCATCCAGAGGATGCCACTGGCTGTGTTCAGGCTCCTTTCCCAGCTGTCAGATTTGCAGAAGGGCCAAGAGGTTCCTTCTCTCAGATGTCTGCAGCATCGCCTGAAATTTTGGGGCTGATGGGCAACTCACTAGAGGGCAGGGTTTGGATGTCCAAAAGGAATGAAACCTCCCTGGATGTTAAACATTACAAGGGTGTCTCAGCACGTGTTTTGCTGCCTTTCTCCTTTCCTTCCTCAGGTCAAGGAGAACCTTTCCAAAAGCTCCTTCAATTTCATGGGAACCGGTGGAAAATATGATATCACACCCTGTGTTCATGACATCCTTCACACGGAGGGTTTAGCTGTGCTTTGTGCACCAAGAGTAATGTCTGCATCCAGCTAGAAAAGATGTGCTCACACCAGTGTGTGATGGAGTCATGTCCAAGTTTCTTACAAGAGAAGCCTTCTCTTCAGGCTGGGAATGACAGAAGGTGTTTGTCCCTGTGGCACGGAGCTGCAGCTGGTGCCTGACTTCAGTGGTACAGCACTCACCCCAACACCCAGCCTCCCTAACCCTCCTGGAACACCACAGCCAGCTTCCCCTCTCTTCCTGTACAGTTTTGCTGCTATTGACTTGCAGTGCTGCGGGTCAGAAGCCACAGAAAAAGCGCCCCATACCCGCAGCAACTTAAATTTTTAATTTCTGTTCTGAAAGTACTTCAAACTCGTTGGTTATTTCGTGGTATCCCCATCCCCCAAGGTGCACTTGCTACTGAAAACACCCATCTCACACCTAGAGAGGAGAGGCAAGGATGAATTGCTGCAGGCAGCATGAGGTGGAATTACAAAATAGGGTGCGCCTCCCTCAAGGCACTGCCTGCAGGCTAAACTTCCTTATTTAATTCAATCAAGTCGAAGCGATTTCGTCAGACCCAGCCACCAAAGACATTCAGCATTCCTGGAGATCCTGCTCGCTTTCCCTAGGTTTCTTCAAGGACCTGAAATATTGGAATTAAAATAATCTCTTGGCTCACGCTCTTGAGGTGTTTTTCCTTTTTTTTGTTTGTTATTGTTAGTTTCGTTTTTTTAAATCAGATTCTCAAAGCACTTCATACACTGAATCCAGCAACTGCTCCCCCCCCAAAAAAAAAATCCAAGTGAACAGATATAAAACACAACTAAGGAAAACTACTTGTAAAAAAAAAAAAACCAACAATTTATTTGGTGCAGTGTTTACATGTAAGATAATTGCATTTCAGTACCAAAAGAGAAAACAAGACTAGTGGAGTCATTTCATTCAATAAAGATTTATCCTTCTTCACAAAGTGACTTGATATGGCTTTTTGATCCTCTACCACGATTATAAATTATTTTCAAAATCCTAGTTCAGGTGGCACTCGGATATGAATTAACACATTTTGCTAAAAACATCCAGGTGGATACAGAAAGGAGAGCTCTAAGGAATCAGAAGCCAAATTTAACACATGAGGTAGTTCATCTCGTCCCGCAGAAACGCAGATTTGTGTTTCCTTGCATACAACACCCAGTCTGTGTGTGTGTGTGTGTGTCTGTCTGTCTGTCTGTCTGCAGCCCGAGGTGCAGCACAGCCTGGCTGGAAATGTTTGCCCCTTGCCTTTCACAGCAGGGACAGGTCAAGAGTCACCTTCGATGTGCTCAGCCAGGGACCTCAGCACTGAGACTGCACTCTAGAGCTCCCTGCAGCTCCTGCTCCAGCTCTGGAGCATCCCTGTCCTGGGCATCCCTGTCCTGGGCACCCCTGTCCTGGGCACCCCTGTCCTGGGCATCCCTGTCCCGGGCACCCCTGTCCCGGGCATCCCTGTCCTGGACATCCCTGTCCTGGGCATCCCTGTCCTGGGCACTGCTGTCCTGGGCATCCCTGTCCCGGGCATCCCTGTCCTGGGCA
>VYXC01004217.1:201502-224076 GCA_013397175.1 Platysteira castanea | reverse complement strand
GTCCTGGGCACCCCTGTCCCGAGCAACCCTGTCCTGGGCACCCCTGTCCTGGGCACCCCTGTCCCGGGCATCCCTGTCCCAGGCACCCCTGTCCTGGGCATCCCTGTCCTGGGCACCCCTGTCCCGGGCACCCCTGTCCTGGGCATCCCTGTCCTGGGCATCCCTCTCCAAATCCCACATCCACAGCAGCAGCAGGCCTGGCCCATTTTGGGTTCAGAGCAGCTTAAGGCAGAACAGCACTTTTGGGAAGGACTGAGGCAGCCCGACTGCAGCAACCCCACTCTGATGAGGGCTGTGTTGAGATCCTGAGGATTTTTAACTACCTGAATATCCAGTGGGTTTTCTTTTTGTTATGCCTGTACTGCAGTGCATGAAAAATTCCCTTCATGTACACACCCCTCGCCCTCTGCGCTCCTGAGACCCCACCTGGAACACTGCAGCCAGCTCTCGGATCTCCAACATGGACCTGTCCGAGTGAGTCCGGAGGAGGCCACAAAGGTGTTCCAAGGGCTGAAGCACCTCTGCTATGGAGAGAGGCTGAGAGAGTTGGGGTTGTTCAGCCTGGAGAAGGCTCTGGGGAGACCTTAGAGCCCCTTCCAGGCTCATGAGCCTACAAGAGAGCTGGAGAGGGACTCTGGACAAGGACATGTCGTGAGAGGACAAGGGGTAGTGACATCAGACTGAAAGAGGGCACATTTAGATTGGATTTTAGGAAGAAATTCCTCGCTGTGAGGGTGGTGAGGCACTGAACAGGTTGCCCAGGGAAGCTGAGGATGCTCCAGCCCTGGAAGTGTTTCATGCCAGGTTGGATGGGGATCTGAGCAACCTGGGATAGTGGAAGGTGTCCCTGCCCATGGCAGCGGGGTTGGAACTGGATGATCCTTAAGGTCCCTTCCAACCCAAACCATTCTATGATTCTATACTAAAAAAACATTAATTTCTTTTTAAGTTGCCAACCAGCAGCTCGGAGATTCAACATTCACATTACTTAACATTTAATTTAAAAACTACTAAACCAACTGTCTCAGCTTCCTGCTAACGAAAATCTGAAATTAAATTGTGATTTAAATTGTCATTATAAGCCTGATTATCAAGCGAAAGTTACTCAACAAGAGAGAGACATTTCTGCAAGCAGTTGACAGAATGACTCCGCCAGGCACCCCAAGGAGAAGAAAGGTGCTCATTGTGATAATCCTTCACTGATTAAGATCAGTCACTGTAGCCAGCACAGAACCAAGTGTGCAATCCTTCATGTTACTTTTTAAAAAGAAAAAATCAAAGAGGAAAAATAAAATCAACTGCAAAGTGAATAAATATCCCAGGCCCCCATGGCTTCATTTATTCTTGTCCTCAGGAACATCGATTAGCAAGGACAGTGTTGTCATCTGTTTGCCTGTTTAAAAGACAAAACAAAACAGAAAACAAAGGCTCAAGTTCTGTCTTAACAATTATTCAGATGCTTCCCAACAGAACAGCGTGGTTATCACGCAAGTCACATTTATTTATTAACTCCTTTAAAGCAAAACCACATTTCGGGATGTGAGGCCTTCACACGCATGGAAAAACCCCGAATATTTTACCTGCATGTTTTTGTAAATCCAGTCTGTAAACACGGTCATGTTCCCGTACACGCCGGGTTTGTTGGGAGTGGCACAGCCGGTGCCCCAGCTGGTGTCTCCAACCAGCCACCACACCGAGTGGTGCTGGGTCACCAGAGGACCTCCACTGTCACCCTGCACGGGACACAAACGCCTCGTCAGTGACACGGCCACCAGGAGAGACACGACCCGCTTCACTCCAGGAACACAGCTCTGGCTTCAAAATAAATCTACCCACCGTTTAGGGAGTCCCTAAAACAAGATGTGATGGCAGTTTTGGTATTAAACGATGCCTGCTTGCAACAAGGATGAAAATCATTTGCCTAGAGCCCTAAGATTGGCATTATTGACTTTCTTGTTCACAGGCACAATGCTGTGATTAATAATGTAATAACGATAATAATGCTGTGATTAAGAGGAGCATTTGATCACTTTCAAGTACCAGGTAACAAACCATCCTTGAAGCATTAAAAAAGAGCCTCACCCTCTCTGGGAATTCAGTGAGAACTCAGCACTGGCAGCCATTCAGATGATGAAACAAAAGCTCTCCTCTTTAAAACGATGCACCACCAAAGGAACCAGAAGCCCAACCAGATGTTATGCAAATTTTTCATTTTTGGGAGGCACGGGATTTATTTGTAATAGAGAAATAGATAGACAGATAGATAGATAGGTAGATAGATAGATAGATGATAGAGAAATAGATAGATAGATAGATAGATAGATAGATAGATAGATGATAGATAGATAGATAGATAGATAGATAGATGATAGAGAAATAGATAGATAGCTAGATAGATAGATAGCTAGATAGATAGATAGATAGATAGATAGATAGATAGATAGATAGATAAACAGACAGGTACTTTTAAAATCCTACTAGCAAGGCCTCAAAAGTAATCAGATCAGTATTAGCTATCAATTAGGAATAATTACCTGACAGGAATCAATTCCCCCTGCTAGGTCTCCAGCACAGATCATTGTAGGCAGAATCATGCCATTGTAGATATAAACAGCATTACACCTCGAACGTTCTATCAAGGACACCGCAACATAATTCAAGTTATTTGATGTTTTACCTAGAATTGAAACATGCGCAAACATAAAAAGGCAAAATTAGAGTAAGCATCACATTACTTCGCTTTATTACAAAAAATCCCAGCAGCCAAGATGAAAAAAGCCTCCTAGAAGCAGCAGGATGGAAATTTAAGATGTAAGAATTTTACGAGAGGTCAAGAGGACCTCCCCCAGTACCTTTCTCATACCAAAAAAACCCCTCTCCTCCATTTGCCTTTTCCATTCTTGCAAATTTGCTGCAGGAGAGGAGGCCCTGCCAGCAGGGGCACAGAATTGTTTCCTGGGTGGGTATTTCTTGCACCCAGTACTGATTTGAGGGTCCTTTCCAGTCTGCTGAATGCAACACATCACAACTTGCCCTGAGACAGAATGCCCTGGGTAAATATTTGGGGCTGTAAACCAGGTGAAAAAACAGTGTAGCAACAGATCTATTTCAAACTGCCCCATCAGCCCACACAACAGTTATTTGTAGGCTGAAGAGGACTGGTTTACATTAAAGATCAAAAAATTCCAGCAGCACTCTTTACCTCCTTGGTACTCTGCTCCCCACCCTGATATCCAGCACTGCTGGTCAGGCTGGAACATCATTCCTGGATTGGGCAGACAAACTGGCCTCACAGTTTCTGAAAAACAAAGAGAATAGCAGGTGTTCAGACAGAATTCGAAGTAAATTTGAACGGCCACCACTTACACACCGTGCACTTCCTCTGTACTTCACATTCCCTGCAGGCAGCAGCAAAAAGTTCACCAGCTGCTCTTTCCCTGAGGGATACCTGATCTTCACCTCAAATCTACCTGATCTTCACCTAATATCCACCTGATCTTCACCTCAAAGTGAGGAAAAAGCAGTTAATGGTTCTAGCTTAATTCGTCGGGTTAAATAGAACAATTAGCACCAGCTCTTCTGAGCAGTAGAAGATGAAGAAAAAAATTCTGAAAACTGCAGCTCTGCATTCTCTTTGCAAAACTCTGCTAAAAACAACCACAAGACAAGCAGGATTTAGTACTGATATATACAAGAAGTGTGCAGCACAAAAACCTGGACAACAGGCAATCTCCCTGCTCTCAGCAGCAGAAAATCCCTTTCAGATTACTCCTGGTAGCTTCAAGCTGATGCACTGGAACACAAATATTCTTCCTTGCCTTAGCCTCCAACTCTGATCCAGCCAACCAACCATTAAAAATGTTCTTGCTTTGTGGGCTTTCCCTACGACAGAAGCAGCCACCTTTTAAACAAATTCTGCCCTTTACACAAGGCACCACAGCACCCTCAACTTTCCTTTGTAGGTTAAAAATGTACAAAAGGCACTTCAAGTTTAAACAATGGCTTGTGCTCTATTTTGTACTGATTGCTTGCAAACAGCCAATCTCTGCTTTTATGAAAGGAACTTCTTGTAATGTTTAGTTCTGAGGGGTTTTTTGACCATCATTCGACCTGACTTGATTTGGAATTTAATCAGCTGTTCCACCACTGCACCTGTAATTGTCTGCACAGTGGCTAAACTGAAGCACCACAGAGCATTCTGAGGTAAAAGTACATTATTGAGATGACCCCAAACCCCCTATCCATGTAATACATTTAAATAAATCCTGCTTAGGAAATCAGAGGCTGTGCCTTCTGTCTCTATACCTTGTCTCTAGGGTCATTTTGTGCTCTTCCAATGAGTACCTACAAGGATTGCTTGATGAAATTCAGCAGTTCTAAAAAATGTGCTCACTGCCACTGGATTTTTCCCTTAAGGAGAGCAAGATACCTACCAGTAAAACTCAGTGGTGTCTCCAGCTTCATGAGGGCAACATCATTGTCTTTAGAGTCTGTGTCATAATCCGGATGGGAAATTATCTGTTGCACTCTGTATCCACTTCTAAAGAGCATCTCGTCCTGATTCAGAATCCCAGCATAAACCCTCCAGCTCTGTGGGTCAGAAAATCGCCTACAGAACAAAAACTTTCCTTGAAGGTTTTCTGCTGTGGTGGCAAGACATGGATTAGGACCTTTAAAAAACTGTCTTCAGGAGTTGCAGTCAAATGTTTGTGTGACCAAAAACGCACATGCATAGAGTAAGACACAAACTGCCAGACAGGTAACTTGAGGAAAGCTGGGCTCTAATTTTAAAAATATATCAAAAAAATCTTAGCAGTGGGTTAAGTATCGCTGTCCATCCCCTTAATCACTCAGCACAACAAATTAAGTCTGAGGCTGCAACACTGAAGTCTTTTGATTTCCGTGGCTGAGGGATCAGGCAGGTATTCCTGAGGTCTCACATGTCAGGGGTATCAGCAGAAGCCAGAATTAGTAAAAACATGATCTGGTGAAAGAATTTCACTATCTTGAAAATGCCAGGGGTTTTTGAGGCTGGTTTTGGGTTTTGGTTTTGGGTTTTTTTAACTCTTAAGCACACTTGCTAGGTGCAATTTAAGCAGCCTCTTGTGCTCCAGCACAACTTACAAAAGCTTAATAGAAAACTTGCCACGAGTGTTAAAACTCCCTCCATGAGAAATGCCAAGGCAGTAGTGCCTGCAAATCATCCCAAGCCCAAAAAAAACCCTCAAAATCAGACTGAAAACCAGGTTTGTGCCAGCTGCAGCTTGGTTACCATTCCCAAAGCTTTTGCACACTGCAGAGCTCAAATCCAAACAACGGAGGGATAAGATCTGCAGGCAGAAATCAACACTTGCATTCCTTTCTCAAGGTTAAGGGCAAATATTCTTCCTTGCCTTAGCCTCCATGATCCAGCCAACCAACCATTAAAAATGTTCTTGCTTTGTGGGCTTTCCCTACAACAGAAGCAGCCACCTTTTAAACAAATTCTGCCCTTCACACAAGGCACCACAGCACCCTCAACTCTCCTTTGTAGGTTAAAAATGTACAAAGCACCAGCTATTTCTCTTGACGGCTACACAAACTGCTCCTTGGATAGATATAAAACTATATTTAATACTGAATTGGACTTTACTACCCCGTGGCAAGAAGATATGAAGAAATAAATGGCACAGGCATCTTTAAATTGATCATATCTGCAGGAGTGTGCTATTTGAGAATTCAGGAGGGGGCTTTTCCTTTGGGTTTTCTCACAGTGTAATTCAACATCTTAATGAAAACATTGTACTGGCTGGCATTAAATTTGGTGCCTTGAGTTTACATCTTAAATTGGGTGGGTATCTGTGCTCAACACCACCAATTTCATTTTGTAAATGAGACAAAATAAAACCCAAGAGTTCCTGTAGAAAGCAGACAGGTGATGTTGCCCTGGATTTTTGTAAGCCTTCTGTTTTTAACCTTGGAGTCAGATTCTTTTCACACAAATTCATGTAAATAATGGCCGATGTTTACTTAACAGTATTTTGTGTTTTTCATTCCTTTTGTGATATGATAACTTTGATGAGCACCTTTCTTCTCCAGTGGGATTGAGAAGGAAGTGACATGCTCTCCAATCCCTTGTGGAGCTGGGACGTGTATAAGAATGAGATAATGTAAATAAATCCATCCATTTTCCTCCTTTCTGCTGAACCTGGCACGTGTGAGAGCGTCTTTATTGTGTCTCCCCGGACACAAGGTGAGCTGCAGGCTCACCTGAACCAATCTTCCCTTAGTACTCCAAATCCACAGAGACAAAATACTGTGCCCAGCACCTGCACGGCAGGCAGGGGGGAGAAATTCAGTTTTAAAGGAGAAAGTTGGCAGAACTGAATAAATTCACGCACTTCAGCTTGAGGAAAGGCAAACAACCGTGGAGAGCAGAACTCACCCTTCCACGCAGTGTGCTGCTGTCACAATCCAGTGGTGGGTGATGATGGAGCCCCCGCAGACGTGGGTGCCCTGCACGTGGAGGCTGACCTGCCACGGCCACTGCCCCAGCACGGCCCCGCTGCCCCCCACGATCCTGTTCATGGGGCTCACGCTCTTACTGGGCAGGCCACACTCTGAAATTAACAGGGGTTAATCCAGCAGTGAGCTGGGAGGTGGGTTCTGCACCTCAGGCTCCCCTGGCAGAGGGGAACACACACCCCACACACCACAGCTCAAACCCCTGCCCTGACACCAAATCCCAAGTCTGTCATTGCCCAGACCCCGTTAAATTGCAAACATCATCTGGAAGCTGCTGCCCTCGGTTCACCATAAACTCTTCACACCCTTCAGGAGTCTCTGGCAATTCACACACCTCTGTGCTGTGCAGTGAAGCAGCCAGGAGACTCCTGAGGACAGCCACCACCACCAGGAAGGCACTGCCCACCCCGTTCCTGAATCTTGGAGAGCAAAAGTGCCACGGGCACCCTAACACAGCTGCTGGGTGATGGATATGGAGCTTCACCACACGTCATTTAAAGGAACCAGTGGCAGCAAAGACAAAACCAGCTGGGCATCCAACATCCTCCTTGTCTCTTCTCCCACCCTGCCCCTTAAACTGCACTATTTGAAACTTGGGAACCCGAGTTACATCATTTGCCCATGCAAAGGCAGCATTTAACGCCACAGGTCCAAAAGGACTCCCCAGCCAGAGCATTTCAAAGCGTGAACAAGCAGGAGTTTGAAAAAGCCAGTGAGTTACCTATGCAGCGCAGAGAAACCACGTTTCCTGAGGCACAGGAGTCACTGCAGGAGAAATAAAAAAACCCAAACAGATCTTAGGCACTCAGTGAAGGAAATGGTGAGCCAAGTCCACCCTCCAGCTGCTTCCTACCCTTTCCAGCTGCGTGCCCTGCCTTCAGCCTCATCTCCCTGCAGAGGGTTCCCTCCTTCCTTCACTCTCTCCAGCCACCCTACCAGCAACCACCTTGCCTCCACCACGCCTTGCCTTCACAAAACTGCCCTGTGGGAAGCTGAAGACACCAGTACAAAAGGTTTCTAAGCCTATTGAGAAGATGAAGAACAGCACGAGAGAAAGTTGAGCTGATTTAGGGAGTCGTTGTAGCAGAATCTAAACAAGGGAGCTGCAGGAAGTTTGCAGGCACAGCAGTCTACAGGTTTTGAAGCTGGACACTTCAGAGAATAAAAGTGATCCTTTCCACAGTGAAGATCCATCTCTGCGTGCTGTGTGTTCATGGGACTGAAAAAAAGGCTGTGCCAGCTGCTGTGAACGTGCTACAGCTCGTAGCTGTTGTCACCCTACACAAACTGCTGCCAGTGCTCAGAGAGCCTGAGAAAAACACCTTGGACCTGGCAACCTTCCAGACAGCACAGAGGATGGGACATTTTTTTCTTCTAGAAGAGGACAGGGAGGATGGAAAAATGACAGCTGTGTTTTCAAAGAGAAGGAAGAACAGTTGCTGCAATCAGATTAAAAACAAAGTCTCTTTCCCTCCAACAATCCCCACTGAAAGCTGTGCTTGCCTTGTGCTGCAGGCAGAAGCTGCAGCTCTCACAGCACCCGAAGAGACCCCTGATGAAAGGAGAGAGGCTTTTGTTAAACAAAGATACCTGCTGTACAGCTTTTTGTACAAGTCTATATTCCCAGCACTCGTGTTCAGCTTCATGTAGCTCTTAAAGCTGCCTTCAGGTGCTACCCCACGACTGTAGAAATACGTATCCCTGCAAAACAGAAAGTCCACTATGGAACCCAGGAGCAGTTTCAGTCTTCAAACAAGTGATAACAATGAGATGAGCTGTGCCAAGCTAGAGCTTCTGACATGACAACACCAGAAAGATTTATTTTTGTCTTTAAGCCAGCGCAGAGCCCTGGTGGTGCAGCCCAGCCTGAGCCTCAGATCCTTCAAACATTTGTCAAGTTCCACTTCCCACCAGTCACTAGGTTAAAATAATATTTTTATCTGATGGCTGTGCTCCTCGTGTAACAGGGCAAGATGAAGAGATGCCTTTGCCAGTCCATTTTCACAGCACAGCAAAGTCTCAGACACATTAAAAATGGCAAGAGGGGAATTTTAACCTTTGTGTCAGCAAAGGCTGACAGAGGTTGGACTTACACATTGTAGCCCATGTCTTTGCATGCAATCTTCCCATAGCTGTCATTCCAGTCATCTAGGCAAACAGGATACCAGGATTTGCTGACAGGTGAATAAACTTCCAGGATAAAATTTGGTCCAAAAAGTCTAACTGCCAGAAAAGGAAGAAAGGGGGAAAGAAAAAAAAAAAAAAAAAAGAAATCAAGAACACCACATGCTATTATTACTGCTTTCTCTCCTTGGAAGTAGTTACCCATAATATCCACTTCAGGTATGAACTGATGTTAATTTAATGCTGCCTTCTACTCAAATTCTGAGTAAATATCCAGGAGACAGAAATATGGCAATGACTTACTTCTTTTCATGTAAGGCAATTTAAAAGAACTACCAGCTTTAAAATGCAAGTGTACAAGATACATCCTTTCATTTCAGCTTTTATGCTGAAAATTCTATTTTATATTCTACCACTGAGAAAGGTTGCAATAGTCAAAATTGTCTTATCTTTTCTCTGTGCTACCATATATTTCTTAATATATCACCTACTGTGTATAAATAAAACATGATCTGTTGAAAAATACTTTTTATTATCCCTTAATACACCAAATTTCCTCAGAGAAGCACTCTGTAGAGCGAGAATGTAACCACGAGCAATTAGCTCTGACATTCCACGTCCCATTATGTATTTACTTGCACAAGAATTTAATAAAAAACAGTTCAAGCAAAAGAACGGATTGAAACAAGCTTCTCCAAGAACCCATTATTCAACCAAATGGAGTGGAACAGCTCCAGAGCACAGGCCAGCAAATGCTGACCCCGCATGGGAAATGTGCTGAATAAAAGTTTACAGAGAGGGAATAAGAGCACAGCTGGAGTTTTCCAGCGTGGCACTGGCACGACCACAAGATGCCAAACCTCTGGAATGGACAAGTCACTGATGTTTCCACCTTCTACCTTCAGCTCTGCACTAAAGCTTCCCTTGGCATCTTTTCAGTTCAAAGCAACGATCAGGCCAGGCTTCCTTACACAAATGAGTTATGAAGAAGGTGAAGAACTAAGGGGAGAACGAGGAATGCAAAATACATGGAAAAAGACAAACCTGACTGAAGACCACCAGGTTTATGTTATCACCTGAAGCTTCCTGAGAAGTCAACGCTGACTGCTCCTCCCAGAGACAATGCTAGATTCAGTTCTGCACAAACCCCACTCAAACTAAAAGGTAATATTTAAAAAACTGACTCAAAGTCAAGGCAGCTCAAACCCCTGAGCCAAGCATTTTATTTCAGCTTTTCAGTCAGGCTGGAAACAAACTGAACATCCCTACACACCCTTCAAGGCGCTCTCACTTCCTAAACCATTTTAAAGATCTACCTGAGGCTAAAACAGCCTTGTTGCCACTTAGGCGAGCTCTGGACAAGGCAATTAGCTCCCAAGCTGTTGCAGCTGCTGCAGGCTTTGTCCCCCAGCCCTTGGCTGCTGCCACTCACCACAGCGGGTCTCGTCCTCGCCGTTGGGGCAGTCGCTCACGCCGTCGCACCACTGGGAGGGGGGCATGCACACCCCTGAAGATCCACACTCGATCAGGGAGCTGAGACAGTGATTCTCTACTGCAGGGAGAGAGAAACACAGCCACGGGGCTGCACATCAGCTCCAGGTGCCCAGCTCCCAGGGAGTTTCCCACTTTGATGGAGCAAAACACGGGAAGCGGCTCTTAGAGCCGGAGGTGGGAGGGAGCCCAGCCTGCCACCACAGAAGATGGATTGCTCTGTCCTTTGCATCGCTTGTCAGATCAAGTCACTGATGCAGCTGACTGGATTTTGGCCACTGGCCTCCCCTGAATGATCAGGCACCATGAAGTTGTCAGAAAGGAGTCAGCTTTGCGCTGGCAAAGCGTTAACACTCAGAAGAGGAGGAAGAGAGTGAGTGCCTCAATTATACACTTTTGCTATCATCTAAAACAAGATTACACTCACCCTGCTTAAATCAAAATGTGTCAGAAAAACAGCCCTAAGAACACAGTGTCGTCCTGATAGTTCTAAACGAACTCCCTTAAAATCATAGAATGGTTTGAAAGGGATCTTTAAACATAATTTTAGTCCGACCCTAACGCAATGAGCAGGGACATCTTCCACGAGATCTCTCTTCCCCTTTTCCCAAGCAGAACAGAAAGGAGAGGGTCCTAAAAAAGCAGATTGGTTTCTATTTTCCTGCTTTTTTAGCAAAGCAGCTTTCAGTGAAAGGGAAATTGACACAAGACAAACTTCACCTGAGCTGAACAGAATTGGTCCAGCCCTGCTTCAGAGTTCAGTGACTCCAGCTGGGGATGATGCCCAAGGCAAACATCCATGGTACAACTTAGAGTGCTGAGACAGGCTGGGCTCATGCCACGTTTACACAAAAGCCCCACAGAAACAAATAAATGGAGGTAAATGATTTCTGCTCCAAGAAAGGTCCCACTTTACCAAAAGAATCCCCACATCTTCATCATTTACACTCTTGCAGTTAAGTCACCCCATGATACACACTTACTGCAATCCCCTCCCTTCACCTGAAATAAAGTGGAGGTCAAATTTGGAAAGTAACAGCAGCACTAAAACAGAACAAAAAAAACCCAAAAAACCCCCAAAACAAAACCAAAAAAACCAACTAAACAAACAAAAAAGAAAAACAAACCAAAAAGCCCTCAACCCACAAACAAAACTGAGCCATTAAGAAGCAACATTAGTTCACCTCTTAGGAGAAAAGGAACAAAGACTTTCCTGCCCTTAATTCAGCATAAAACATAAGAATGAATATTTCTAACTTTAAAAGCTTACTACATCTTTTCTTTCAAAAAAAAAAAAAAAAAAAAANAAAAAGAGAGAGAAGAAAAAAAAAAAACTTACCAAAATACCAGATGAAAAAAGCAGCAATTGCACAACAAATTACTATTAATATAGATAATAAAATTATTATGGTTTTCCTTAAACCTGAAATGAAAGCGAGGGGGAAAAGAGAAATTAAATTCGCAAGTAAGGCAATTTCCACCCACCAGCACTATTTATTTGACATTAAAATCAGTCGTTTTTAGCCAGACTTTTCTCCATTCCACCATCCTTCCTCCAAAACACCCCTGTTCCCATCCTAGCCAGCTGTTACTTCTTCATCCAGAGGGAAGCGGCTCCTTCAACGCACGAGCTGGAAGGGAAGTTCCCTTTCCTTTGTTATCTTTCTTCGACTGATCTCAGGCCCGAAATCGGAAGAAATCCCCCCAGAACTTACTGGCTGCACACGTTCTCCTGGCTGGGTGTGCTGCTGGCCTGGTGGACTGGTGGGTGGCAACCCTGGGGACGTAGCTTGGCACTGGGGGAGCGTTGGTGGCGAAGTACTGCGGGTATGGGTTAGCACCTGCTGCCGGCCTGGCAGCGTAGCTGGGCTCTGGCTGAAAGCCCCGGTTCTCGTAGTATGGCGGTGGGCCCTGAGGGATGGCGTGGGGAGGAAGGAGACAGGAGAAAGTGACAAACAAGGCTGCAGCTAGGACGGAATTCCAGAACCCTGCTCCGTAAAATACGCCCCGCGCACAGAACACTTACTGGCGACTCCAGTTTACACAGAGATTCACAGAACACGCCTAAAACCTCGCGTTTTGAATAATAAAAATAACGCAGAGCGAGGCTGGAGAACCTCTGGCAAGATCAGTTTCCTGACCCATAGCAGCCCAGCCTAAGGAGGGTTCTTGAGCCCAGCCCTCCTGAGCTGTTTGCACAAATGCTCGCCCGGGAACGTCTGACGGGGTAGAAATAAACAGCAGGGACAGCTGTGGGCAGCACCATCACAGAAAGAAATGCTGACAAGTAACAGCCTTTGTGCAGCTCCAGGATAAATGCTTACTGCCCCGTTTCGTGCTGGGACAACACCAGGTACACCTAAGCTATTTCTGACACACGCTGGCCTGCAACAGGTTGTGGAATATTTACCCTGGAAGAGCTCTAAGAACTAGTTAGAAGCCATTCTAACCTATCCCACCAAAACAAGCTTAAATAAATCAAAAGCATATGCTCAAAAGCATAAATCTCTCCTAAAAATATCTGAGCACTTGAAATGTTGGTTAATTCAAGCCTCTTACACCTGCCTCACAGTTTATTTTTCCCTTTTTTGCTGAAAAGGAAACACAACAAATATTCCATGTTTTAAAGACTTGTTAATCAGGACATCACTCAACAGGCTGTTACGTGTAAAGGAATAAAACCACATTAAAAGAAAAAAAATCAGAGAGGAATATTGAGAATATTTTGTTTACTTACTACAGTTGAGGTCATTTTTCCTTTGTCAACAGTACAGAAACAATTCAAGTGTTGGGGAGTAAAGTGTGAACCTATACAAAGAAACAAAAAAGAAAACAATCACAACCAGAGGCTTTGTCCAAACTTCTTGTCAGTTTTCCCTTTGGAAAAAGGCCAAATTTGCAGAGGGGGGAAATCAAACAAACAAATAAAAAGAAAACCCCCAAACCAAGCGGAAGTATTTGAAGAGAGGGTACAAATTAAGGTGCAGCATGAAATCAGATCTCAGCAGCCTCTCAATACAAGGATTATACAGTGGCAACTATTCACCAGCACGAGGGCAGCACAAACTGAGAAGGTCAACTCAGTGCTCACTCTCAGAACGGGAGTCAAAGAATATCCTGGCAGCCACCCACACGGTGCCAGTACCACGTTCAGCTCCTCCTGCCTCTCTCAACACCTACTCCTGTATCGCCCTGAGGTTTGTGACACCGAAACCAGAACAGGGCAAAGCTTCGGGAAATTAAATTCAACCAATTCAACACCGCACCACAACTTGCAGCCCCCGCCCAGGTCACGTTTTTGGCACTCTTAGGTGCTCCAAAATAGTTGTTTTCTTGGCTGTGTGTTGCAGCCACCGCACCAAAAACAGGGAGAGAGGCACGGCAGCGGAACCTCGCCACAACAGCAGGGAAGTTTTGCAAACGGGGTGAAAGAGAGGAGCTGCGTCCAGTGTTTCAAGCATCCAGCAGTTTGTTTTGAAGTTAAACATTAATGTTGAGCAAAACCACCGATTGCCACAGACACAAGTAATACAAAATGTGTTTGCTGGTGCAGATCTCAAATAGGCAGTTATACATCTCCACAAGCAATCATTTTAATAAATACTGCTATCTGCTGAAGCCTCTCGTGTTACTCCACAGGAAAAAAAAAAGCCTAGAAAGTGCCTCAGTCCTGCACTGAGAAATACTCTTCCCTACCTTGCAGAGCAAAACCCAGCACATGGGCCCACTGCAGCTGCATTAGGGGACAGCATAATTCAGCCCAAAGTACAAGTTTATTTTTTAGAACATCTATCAAGGCATCATCTCACCCAAAACCGAGCTGCAGATGTCTCTGAAGCAGATTTCAACAGCTGCTTGGCATCTCCAGCGTGCCAATTCTTTGTCACACTTCAGGAGGGCCAATGCTGGTATTTGCTTATGGTATTTGCTTATCAGCGCTAGCAAAAAGGTGTAAATAATGCCCCACTGAACTTATTTGTGTGGCAGACGGGTGAGAAAAGAGCCTTACTCCTACTTACTGAAAGTCCATCAGACTGGTGACTAAGGCTCCAGGACTTCTGCTTGGCTTTATGTCCCGTCCATCCTGGCCCAGCTCTTCACAGCAGTCGGGAAGTGCAGCTCTGCCCAGACTTAGAGACAAATAAGTCACAGGAGGATATTTCTGTTCCTTGTTCTCTGAAAAGGAGAGGGGGAAAAAAGGGGTTAGGAAGTTTAGTGACACCAGACGGAAGTGGTGATTCTGAGCTAAGCCAACAGGTGCTATGGGCAAAAAAAATCCCAAATATTTTTTTTATATTACCGTTTGAAAGGCTTTGCAAAGTAGCAGGGAAGAGTGTTCCTCACTGGTTTTTAGGAGTGTTTTTTGTTTGGGTTTTTTTCTCTCTTGCTTAGCTGGTTCTCAACCATCATTCCCAATTTAGTTCTTGTTAATCTATTTCTCATCCAGCTTCTGATTAATAAGTTTTCTGCTATCACACCACAAAATACAGGGAAGTCATAGGAAGATAGAGATTTCCATGGTATTACATACACACGTTTGCT
Source organism: Platysteira castanea (assembly GCA_013397175.1). Classification (NCBI taxonomy): domain Eukaryota; kingdom Metazoa; phylum Chordata; class Aves; order Passeriformes; genus Platysteira; species Platysteira castanea. The sequence continues at coordinate 209,415 of VYXC01004217.1, read as the reverse complement.
GGTGTTTTAAAACTACATGAAACCAAAACCACTGAACTCCCATTAGTTTTGCAACTGTTTAAGGCAAAAATCAATCTGTAGCATCCAATAATGATATAATCTGGTTTTCCTAAGCACACATCACTCCCATGCTTCAAAATGTTTTACAAACACATCAGGGGAACTGCAACAGCTTCTCAGATAAGGAAGCTGGGTCACGGAGAACCAAACTGACCTGTCAAGCACTCCCCACCCCAACAATTGTAGAGCTAGAAGGGACTGGTCTGCCTTATCTCAGTCCAGTTACTTTGGCCTCGAACTCACCTCACACATCAGACAAATTTAAATGGACCATTTAAAAGTATCATAAACCCACTCTGGTGCAGAGGAGTTCAGTGGGAGTGTACGCCTGTCCTTCCCTCTCACTGCCATCACTCCTCCTGATGCCTGCTGGGCTATGATGGCACTTTACTGGGTGCATCTGAAGGAAAAAAACTTCAGGAGTCCTTAAAAGTGAGCTGGAGATCCCAGGCAAGGGAACTGGGATGGAGCTCCCCACTTTGTTTGGGTTCAAGGTGTCTCAGGGTACCAGAGGCTTGAGGGTTGGCTTGGTAGCACCTTCCAGCTCTGGAAAAAATGCACCCAAATAATGAAAGGGACCCATCAGCCCTATGCAGTCGAGCCCCTGAATTTCACAAACTCCAGCATGGATGGAGCAGAACCAGCATTTGGGCCTCCAGCAGCACAGAATGTCCAAAACTGAGTGTGTTTTTCGTGTGTGACTCCAAGTGCTGGAATAAAGCCACTGTTTCTAATGACAGGAGAGAAGAGTAAAAAGCCACCACTGACGCAGTTCACTGATGAATAAAGCAAAATGTGCTGCCTCACAGCTGGCAGCTGCTACTTGAGCTCCCTCTCACATTTGCCTTAGGAGTGTTAATATTAACGTTATGTCATGGGTCATTAAGATTAAAGAAATCCATCATTACTTCCAGTAAATTTGTCAAAAATGAAAGCAAAAAAGGAGCAAAGCCGAACAACAATACCAAAATTTAAAATATTAGATTAATTCAAAACAAATGCAATCCAATAGCTTTGGGGGGTTTTTTGTTAGTTTTTGTACGGATTTCTGCAAATCAGATCTTTAAGTAAAAGTTGAAGCAGAGTTGGTCTGTACTTCATTTGACAGTGTCTTATTTAATTGAATATAGACTTTCCAGACTCTCCAGGGGCTTGTCCTCCTCCCCACCACGGTGACAGCCCTTCTGTGCCCTGGACAGGAGAGCACCAAGCACAGAGTTGTGCTGCTCAGCTGTACATGGTCCTCACCACCACGAGCTCCGAAACCCCTCACTGAATTTTGGTGAATTTGGGGCAAAAGCAAGACTCTGCTTCTGCCTCGATACAGCAGCATCAGCTCATGGCTCCTTCACATCTCCTGTGCCCTTTGCTGGCCTGGAACCAACACCCCAAAAAGGCAACAGACAATGAAAAAGCAAAGAAACCCTGAAGGCCCAACCAGGATTTTGTTCATGACACCAGACCTGCTGCCTTCTACCCTGGCTCTCCACGTAAGAAATAATAAGAGGACTTCCTTAGCACACACCATGTAATTGTTAATTGGTTTCCACAAGCTTTTATACAGAGATCCCCATAGGCTGTTTCCATGCCCAAGTCAATAGGATGGAATAACTACCTCCAGATACCCTAATTCAACACTGTGAATTCAGCTGGCCAAGGAAGCCAGATTTATATTGGGAACAGCTTGCTTCCTGCATTTCCATATAGCTCCAGTACATATTTTGTGCTATTTCCTGCAACAGAAACAACATCAGCTGTTTGCTAAGCTCTGTAATAGTTACCAACAACTGAAAAAAACCCCAGAACCAAAAAACCAAACTAGTTCTTCACAGGCAGACCTATGTAAAAGCAACCACATGTAAACAAGAAAGATGTAAGAGGACAGAATGGTCAAAAACCAAATAAATGAAGCCAATATTCATCTTCTAAAAGGAGGAAGCATAAAAGCATCCAAACACTTTACATGAACCTGACTAACACACTGCACTAACATCCAAAAAACTCCCTGTATCAAGCCAATGAGCAAACCAACAGAACTCATTAAGATAGCGAAGGTTTGGGGGCAGTGCAAATCTCAACCTTAAAGAAGGGCAAGCCAACAAATCATGGCATTGATGATGCTAGAAAGGAAATATTATTTCATCTTTTTTCATTCCCAGCCGTTTTATGACCACCTCGAAGTTTCAGCAACATAACCATAAACACAATATAACCATGGTATGATGGTGTGGAGGAAAAGTGAGTGAGGATATAAAATTAAAAAAAAAAAGAGGGAAAACAAGCAAAGAGGTGATTCCAGATTCATTTTCATGATCTTTTCACAGAGCACTTTCACAGGACAGTTCCTGCCTTGTCACCTGGACAAGAGGAAAGAAACATGGTGAGATTCCTGTTTAACAAACAGTACTAAAAATTATCGTGACTTCCAAATGAAGTACAGAAAGATTTAAAAAAATCCAGTTATGAATGAATGAAAAAGGAAAGGAGCTAAATAGGATTTTTCATCTCATTTCATTAACATTTCCTTGACACTTCTTCAGGAAGTGGCACTGAGTATTTTTATTGTGATGATTTTTAAAAAGTGATTTTAATTTACTCCATTTATCCTCCGGAAGGAGTCAAAGATAAATTGACTGAATGTCTCAAAGTCATCAAAATCAGGCTCCTACAGTGTCCTGGCCTTTCAACAAACCTTCTCAACAGAGGTGAGCTCTACTCGGCGTGCCTGTGCAGTAACATCACACATCTTCCAGAGAACTGAGTGAGACTGTGCAAATATTTACATGAAAGGTTGCCACAAATAAAACCTCGTCCTTCTCACAGTTTTGAAGCTATTCTACATTAGCTCCTAAAATACCATTGTACTGTACAACTGCTTATCAAGGGGTGTTAAAAAACAGTGCTGCTTGATAAGCGCTATCAGCAGCAGCTCAATGAAGCTCACAGCAGTGTTCCAGGTAAAACAGAGGCCAGGAAACCAAGATTAATTCTACTTCCACACACACAAAAAAGGGAGGCATTAAAAATCTCTGAGTGTAGCAGTTGCATTTTAAAAAGTTATACGATGCCATACTCATAATGCAAATAATTATCTATTATTATTATTATCATCTGTCTGAAAAGAGACATTGACATCAAACTCAGCCTTATTACATCACGTGCTTTGTTAGGAACAGTGGGGTGGGGAAGGAGGCTGAAATGCTCTTTTCTCCTTTAACTGAGTGGATGATGAGTGGCACAAGACCTTACAAACCCAGCCATTTCTGAAACAGAGAGGACCAAGAGCCCAGAAGAACCAGAGGTTCTGGCATGGTAGGAGATGACCCATGGGTCAGGCAGCAACTGCAAACCACAGCACCCACGAGCAGAGCACAGGAGGAGCTGGAGGATGCAGCAGCAGCCAGCTTGGCCTTAGGATCCTTACTTCCCCTGCACTGCATCCCAGGTTCTGCCTCTGCCCTTCTTCCACGGCAGAAGCAGATGACTTTCTGGCAGAAGCAGATGACTTTCTGGCAGAAGCATGTTTGCTTATCATCTTCATATTTGATTATTACCTTCTGGCAGTGAAATTCAAGCATCTGTCTACGTCACTGAAAGTCACTGGCAAGGAAATAAACCTCTCAAGAACACTTGTTCACCATATTTAAGCCACAAATTAATATGATATGAATACGCTAGCACTAGGTATCCACACTGCAGAGAAATAAAACCCAGCAATGTTAACAAATCAGACTTATTTAGATACCTGTCCAGGTCAGCTATTTTTAACCTGTGACCTACAGGTCCTGAGCAGCTGCAAACCACTTCTAAGAAGTCTGTGGCAGATAAGAGCCAAAAGCAAAGCTGCTGGAATTAGGTTTGAATTCACTCCACCACGGGGAGGCTCGTGGTGCCAGGAACAGGTTTCAGGGTGCATGGATTGAAGCCGTGGGGGAAGCACTGCTGCAGAGCACAGGCACCACTGAGCCACCACCGTGGCACTGGAACTACTCGGTGTGGACCAGCCCTGGATTGGCACAAGAGGAAAAGCCCAGATCTTCAGAACTGGCAACTTCAAGACAAATGTTTTGACCAGCATCCCAGAATAATGTGTTGCTTTGTTTTTCCATCAACATCCAGGAACATAGTTCCAACTTATTTCCATTTTCAGGCTACTCTACCATGATAGATTTGCTCCAGGTTGTTCGTCCTATGAACAAGTACAAATCTTAACAGTTTAAGAATGAAAGGAAGGAGGACCAAAAGGTACATTAAGTCCTACTTTGACATCAAAATTTATCTTAGTCCACCTGTCTTTTGGCTTTACTTTTACACCTGTAAGTAAAAGCCACAACTTGCCATTTTCCCAGTTCATTGCTCTATGCCACACACAACATCCACCTCCTTCCCCACCCAATATTGCCCTAGATGATGCAAATAACCCAAGCTGCTTCCTTGGGCTCTTAGTGTCCCTTAACTCAGGGCAAACAGGGCCACTTAGGACAAAGGCTCAGTGTGACAATGGTCCCTTAAACTCACAGACACCCACCCACCCAGGAAGTTGAGGCTGAGATTCGAGGTCCAGGTAAGCAACGAACCTAAAGCCACCCGCGGGGGTGTGGGCTGGATTGATTTCAGCACACAAAGCTTTGGCACAGAAGTTTCAATGGTACGGCTCTTCCAAAAGTTACTCTTCCAAAATCACCTGACGAGCTGTGCCAACTTTCACCAAAAATCAGGGTGCTAAAAACCAAAGCATTGATAGACACTGAAGAGGCCCCAGAACTAAACGCTGTTCTGCTGTACTCTCTCCGCTCGCGCGGTGACCTTGAGGAAGTTACCCAATCTTTTACCCTTCATCACCAGGGCAAGAGATGGACAAGCTCCACCGGGAGCGGTGCGGGGTGGGCCGGCGCTGGCTGAGCCCTCCGCACCTTCCCCACTGCGCCTGATGCCATAATGATTTTTGCTTTTATATATTTCTCTCATATTCCCTTTCATATATGCTTTTATGCAGNATTCTAAGCCCAGGAAAAGGCAACACGCCTCCTCGGACCGCGCTATCACCGAATCCACAGCGCCCATCCACCTCCTTCCTCCGTGCGCCTTGGGCTCCCGGCTCTCCTGGCTTCCCCATCCACCTCCTCCCTCCGTGCGCCTTTGGCTCCCGACTTCCCCATCCACCTCCTTCCTCCGTGAGCCTTTGGCTCCCGGCTCTCCCGACTTCCCCATCCACCTCGTCCGTGCGCCTTTGGCTCCCGGCTTCCCTGACACCCCGGCCCGCGGGGAAGCGCAACTTTATCGCGCTGCTTCTACCGCTGGAGAAACCGGCCGGGGAGAGGGGGCACCGGGGAAAGCAGGGGGGAACGCTGCCGAGAGGGGTGAGCCACGTCCCCTCTCGGTTTTCAGTCCTCCGGCGCCTCCCACCCGGGGGGACGGGGGTTCCCGGAGGCCGCCGCGCTCCCCCCTCATCCCCCCGGAGCACCGCCGGAGTTCCTTAGTTAAGAGCCAAATCCACCAGGCGCAACTCGCGGCGGCCGGGACGGCGATTCCCACCCTGCCCTCCCTTCCCGGCGCTCGGGAGCCGCCCGGGCCCGGGTGGTTCCCGGGGCGAAGGGGCCGCGGGCGGGCAGGGCAGCGCTTACCTGGGGCTGCTGCGGCACGGGAGGGGATGGAAGGCGGCGCAGGGAGACGGCAGCGGGCGGTGCGGCCGGGGAGGAGTCACGGAGCGGGGCCGGGGCAGGTGCCCGCAGGTGGATGCGCCGCCCGGCCCCTTCCTTCCTCCCGCGGCGGGCGGGACCCGGCGCTGCCCGCGCCCGCCTCGCTCGCCCCGGGCCACCGGAGCCCACCGGAGCCCACCGGAGCCCACCGGAGCCCACCGGCCCCGGAGGGACACGGGGGGCTCTTCCCTTCCCTTCCTCTCTCTCTCCCCGTGCCCCCAGCCGTCCTCCTCCTCCTCCCGCGGGCGGCTGCGAAGCCGACGAGCCGGACGGGAGCGAGGGGAGCCCGGCAAGGGGCCGAGGGGGAGGCGGCGGCTGCGTCCCGTCCCCGTGGGAGACCCCCGGGTTCGGGTTCTGCTGCTCCAGCCCAGCGTGCTGTGGCTGTGCCCTGTGTTTTGAACTCGCCCATCGGTCGCTGTTGGCCTTCGTTTCAGGATGTTGCAGGCAAATAGGGAGTCACAACACTTCCCTGAACAGGTCGGCACCTGATAAAGATGGCTCGTAAAATACCGGCTGGGGCAAGTGACTTCCGTTTCCTTTGGACTTTTTTAGGGTCATTTAATAACGGGGCACTCTGGAAAATTATGCCATCTCAATGGTCGTGTTATTTACAACGCTCTGGCGATTTGTGGTGCCTCCTGTAAGGCAGAACTACCGTGAGAGAGGGGTTTTCTCTCTGCCAAAGCTGAGCTCCACAGCAAAACAAATAAATTCCACTCATATCCCGAAACTTCAGAATAGTACTGGAAAAGTAAGTCGTCAAATGAAGAAATTCCACTCACTGCTAGTAACAGCTCCGATTTAGCTGCAATATTGCTGCATGCTACGCTTAACATCTCTGTATGGAGACGGCAGATAAGGCAAAGTACACAAGTTTGGCATGCAAGTGTCTGGAGTTTGTTTATACTTCCAAATGCGTATCAAGGAATTATATCAAGCACACCAAGATCGTACCTTCAGTGTTTTTCCAGCTCTGTGTGTTTATTCAGAGAGAACTATGAATCTTCAGACTCGTTAGTACAAAAACGTAAGTATTGTCTAAAACATCTTTAAATTTTAGGTTTTTCAGATGCAGCATTTTGGGGGGTATTTCTATTCCTGCGCTCCCAAAAGGAACCAGTGAAATTCAGTCATTTTCCAGCATGGATTCAGTTGCATTCAATTGGATCTCAAGTTTCATCTGACGTAAAAGGTAAAATCATGCCAAGCCACAACCAAAACACTGCACTGTCACTTTCTGTGGTTCTCTACGATGCCCACCTGTGTGGCATGTCCTTGCCTTGAATCTACAGCAATAGCTGAGCAAGCCTTCAGAGCTTAGAGCTGTTTTAGGTTTGAAGCAGGGTGCCTGGTCATAAGGTTTCCCTGTTAACTTTCCTACCAGAATGGAGGGAAATGGCCCTGCAAGTTGTTACTTGGCATCAGGGCCACGAGAAAAAAATCCCTCAAGATCTGTTCTGTTCTACAAGAGAAGACGAACATTTATCTTCTTTGGAAATCCACATATTTTTTTTCTTTAAAAGTCGTTTGATGGTTGTGTTCCTGTACTGATGGTGTCTCGTTCCTCTCTCAAGACATAATCTAGTAACTTACAATTCAAAACTGTATTTCTTTTGAGTTTAGAATATCCTGGAGCTCGGTTTGGATTTGTCCAAATGTCTTGCACGGTGGCTACGGATAAGGAGAGAGATATAAAAAAATGTAGGCTGGTTCCTGTCAGTCTGTAGGTAGCCACTTGTAAGGTAGGACATCAGTTCAGGTGTCACGAGCAGGACTGGGCAGAAGGACACGGCAGCAGGTAACAAATGCGCTGTGCTGCTCTGCCAGGGGAGTTTAAATCCCTTTGCGAGGACCCGGCGTTGCTCTGTGCGCTGGGAAACAACACCAGACCTGCTGAGGGGGGAGATCCAGGGCAGCTCGGCTAAAATGAATGGAGCCCTGCTTAGTTACAGCCTTGAAGATCTGGGCACAAGCCAGCAGCTCGCTGATTACCCCTGTTAACACCTTTTCTTCTCGGAGAGGGATGAGCCGGTCAGTGAACAGCGCATTCCCACCCTCTTTTCTCCGGTTATTCCCTCCCTCCTGGCTGGTATCTGGCTCACTAAAGAGCCTTCCAGAGCTCAAGCGTAGTAAAAGCTGCCTTTTTTTTTTTTT
>VYXC01004217.1:184770-201480 GCA_013397175.1 Platysteira castanea | reverse complement strand
GTTAATATTCCGCGAGGTTAACTCAGCTTGCTAACAAAGGTCAGAGGAACAGGAGAGCCGGAGCGGCAGCGGTGGGGAGGGGGTCAGTGGCTCCTCTTGGCAGCAGAAGCTGCCTGGTCTGTTCGGCTTGTCCTCCCTGGTCGAGGGCTGAGCTCGTGGCCCTGTTATCTCATCCGAAATAGCTCCGTGAGCGTGAAATTGTGTTTTAAATCGTGCAGAGCTGGCTTTGGCGGAGCGGGATGCAGAGCATTCGTTTTATTAATGGATTATAAACAACCTCTAAAGGAGAGATCAGGGCAGGGTTTGGTTTTTCCGAGTGGCTGCGTGTTTTGGGAGGAGCAGGCAGCGTCTGCTGGAGAGGGATGTGCTCTTGCTGGGCAGACCAGAGGTTACTGCCCAGAATTCAGGGTGTGGAGAGCTTCAACATGACCCAGCAATTGCCCCAAGCACCTTTATCGCATCTAAATATGAATAAGTTCAATGGTATTAATAATAAAAGTTATTAATAAGGTAAATGTTTAACAAACCACTTCCTCCTCCGTATTTCTGCAGCAAAACGATTTTGGGATGTTTTCTTTTGGTTCTTTACAAGCTTGTAAACTAACCTTTCCACAGACTGGTGTTAAGCATCTGAATAAACAAACTGATGAATAAACTGCTCTTTTTAGGTGTCTGGCATCCCTTACATTGCTCATCCTACCTCAGGATACCTTTGGCCTCCTATGGCACCTCCTCAGCCCTGTTCTCTAAGGTAGGTCTGCTCACCCATTTATGGAATCATGGAATATTCTGAGCTGGAAGAGCCCCACAGGATCATCCAGCCCAACCTCGGGCCCTGCACAGACACCCCAGAGATCCCACCGTGTCCCTGGCAGCGCTGCCCAAGCGCTCCTGGAGCTCTGGCAGCCTCGGCCGTGCCCATTCCCTGGGGACCCTGGGCAGTGCCCAGCACCCTCTGGCTGAAAAACCTCTTCCTGATGCCCAACCTAAACCTCCAGACCCAGCTTCACGATATTCCCTGGTCACAAGAGTGAGGAGATTGGCACCTGCCCCTCCGTTTCCCAAGACCGCAGTGAGGTCACTTGTCACAACTCCCTTTGTCTCTGCGGGCGCTTTGTCAACACCGCTCATTTCCCACTCAGTTAATGCCCAGCTCGCCATATGCTCCCTTGTCTCGTGAGTTCTGCCCGTGTTTCACGTGTCTAATCAAACCCCCGGGGCAGTGGGAGATAAGGTCTCCCTAAATCCAAACATCCGAGTACTTACTCCAAACACGAGCTTGCCCTTGAGCTTTGGGATCACAGCACAAAACTTTCTTTTACCATTCCAATAGAACTACAATTAGAGCCATCTCCAGGGAATTTCGGTGCTAAAGCCCACAGCTGGGGAAAAAAACCCACCAGTATTCAAATGATGGTGTCCTCTATGCATTTTTTCTTCCCTTGGTACCATGAAAGATCTCTGTGGTTGACAGAACCTACAGTTACCCACTCACCCATAAAACTACACCAAACCTGGGAACATAATTAGTCATTTAATAACTAAACTTAAACTAACTGTATGTTGACTTTGGAAGTACATTTGCATCTGGCTGGTATTACCATGAATACACACACATAAATTCGCCTGCTGCAGGTATGTTTGAAAATCAAGATAAATGGGCAGACATCTTCAAATATAATCTTTTTTTTTTTTTTTTTAAATTCCAGCTGTTGAATGAATCAGAAGGTGGTCCTTTGTTAGGGTATTCACTAAATAGCTCCTTAAACCAGTTACCCTGTTATCTGGGAAGCAGGAGAGGGTCTCATGGGCCTGCAGATTAGAAAGGTGTGTCCTTGTGAACATTCTCACTTCTTTCCCAGCCCTCCAGGAAAAATGTTAAGCCCCTCACAGATGGAAACCCATAAAATTGCCCAGATTCTTAGTTCTCAATTTATTTTTTTCCTTTTTCCTCCCAGTTCAGTTTTCTGGTACAGAGGCAAAGTCTCAGAGTTACGAAATTAAATTCTCTGCTGTCTCCCAGAGGGAAGACAGGAATAATGAGTGACCTTCACTTTAGTTTGGGTGCATGTTATTTCAATGGGTTTCTCCTCTGTTATTGTATAACAAGAGAGAATAAAAATTCAAATACTTGCTCTTTGTTGGACTTTTCTGGGTGTATCATGCAAATACAGCTGCATTTTCCCATATCAGAAGAGAATTTGACCTACAAATTTGACCTCTCCTATCGACATTAAAATAATCCTACTCTTGTGGCACAGAAAGTGAATTTCTTGTATGATTTTTTTTTCCTGATACTTGGGACTTTTTTTTCTCCCTGATCTGGTAGTTTAGCTTTGTCTTGCACTTGTGGCACAAAGCAGCCATAAATCCAAGCTGCTCAGCCAATTAAACCGAGTTTTTAGTTACTCATATGCCAGCCTGGTCTGAAGCAACTACAGTGCATCAGTAAGTCTGAGTTTCGATGCAGAATGATCTCACTGTTCCCATAAAAAGAAATGACAATAATGCATTTTAACTTGACACTTTAAAATCTTTTATTTGCAAAAGAAAAATTACTCAGTTCTTGTGCCATTAGCTTTAAACAAACAGGGAAAGAACTGCGTTTCAATATCAATTAGAACCAAATACATTTAGTCTTCCTGATGCATACAGAAAAATACTGATTGGTAAAATAAAAAGAAACAAACCACAGTAAATCTTAAAATAAGATTTTTTTTTTCTGATTTAGAAACAAAAAATTTTATTTTGGATGTAATCTTGGACAAAATTAACATTGATTTAATGGAGCCAGATTTTCTCAACTGATCATTTAATTATAATAAGTTTTTAAAATGCTGACTGTTAACCATGCCATCTCATATTAACCAATCAAACAAACAAATTTATTTTCTATACCTCCAGGAAGACCAGTGTTTTTCATTTATTTGGTAATAATTCTATGCTAGATAGATTTTTAAAAAATGAACAAGACCCTTTGAACAGCTGAATTTTCTGAATACCTGCATGAGATAACCAGAGATAAATCCTATCTGAAAAGAATTGCCTTTTGTTTGTCTGAATAATAAAGAGACCGGTTTTTTTTTCACTGTCCATCCTAGTTCAGCTCCAGACTGGCTGTATAACTTCAGTGAACTTGTTTCCATCTGCCTGCACTTCCTGCTCTGCAAAAGGGAATTAATGGTATGAAATATCAGGAGGAGAACAGCTATATTCACATTTAACCAAATATTTGTAAAAGTGCTTGGAGGCTTGTTGATTGACCTGTTATAAAAGGGTAACAATAAAGTATCCTCTTTATATTTACCTGCAGCTAGACAAGCTTTTATGGCCTGTTCCTGCACCAGGTATAAAAGTACTTGCTTTTTATCAACAATTGGACATTGTTTTAATTCCGTGATAAACGGAGCGGATGAAGTCAGAAAACTGTAAATCACTGATTGGTCACCAACAAAACACTGCTCCAGTTCATTGGATCAGACAGGTCATAAAGGAGGAAAAATGCAGCTCAGTTTCGTCTGTTTGTGTTCTTCAGCAAGCCAGAAGTTCACTTAGGAAAAAATATATTTAATTGTGATTATGAGCAAGTGCTGTTTGCATATGCAGTTTTCAGGGAGCTGTGCTTTCTGTGGAAGCAGCTGAATGTGTTGTCCATAACTTTTGACAAGACAACTTTGTTTGTGACTAAGGCAGGATTTTACACTTTGATTCCAATGTGTTCAATTATGTAACTTTACCTTTCTTTTTAATTTTAACTGAAGTGGCTCAGTGAAACACTGTTTGTGCTATGAATATAATTTCAAGTGGAGGAAGAACGACGATTTCTGAAATTATTTCTAAATCACAGTTCCCACTCTTCCATGTCTTGGCACAAAAATGATTAACCTGTAGCAGGATGACACACACTCATCACTCTGGCTGCATTTTCCTCGTTAATGACTGAAATATGTCTTACTTCATCAGTCTTAATTTAGGTCTGACTGTCTCTTTATTCTGGTTCAGTGGCTGCCTTAATTCCTCAAGAAAGAATTTGTTTGCTTGCCTGCTGCCTGTGTAAAGAAGCCTTGTGTTTGGAGGCACAAATAAAGCCAAAATGCTTCTTATCTTTAGAGAAGGTGGCACAAGAAAACAGATCCTTTCTGGTCAACAAGAGCTGTGGTGTTACAGTTTTCCTCTAAGAGGAGAAAGATTGATGCGTTAATTCAACCTTTACCTAATTGCCAACACTTCCTAATTAAGCAAGTAAATTTTCTAAAAGGAAATTCCCGGGCTGGGTTAACCATTTTGATGAACGAATTTTTTTTCTTAAGAGTTCTATGTCTCTTTTGTGATCAAAACCCAGCCACGCTGAAAATACCGAGGCTTCATAGGAAGCTAAAAGCAGTTAGCTGGAAGTGTTTGTTTTCTCTGGGATTGGTTGGACATTGGTCATCAGACTCCTGTACAAGCACCCGGTGAGTAATTTTCAGGAGGTAATTGGAACCCATCCTGGGAAAGGAGTACAAGCTGGCTGATACCAGTTCCTGCTGCTGATGGACCTGTTCTCTTAAATATTTCTGTGTGGACAACAGCAGCAGTGCTCATAAATACCAGCTAGGGCTGGCATCTGCACTGCTGCTGGACATAAAGCTGCTCAAAGGGCAGGTGCAATAAAAACCACTTGACATCTCTGCATGGGCACTCTAGAAAATGGCTAAGAAATGAGTATTTGCCTAAATACCCGAAGCTGACAAAGCCTGTGCTGTAGATCTTAACATTATACCACTATCACTAACTGCTTAGGTCTGTCTTTGCAAAATACTGATTATCTTGCTGTCTGTGTGGGCAGGTCTTGAAGGAAAAAATAAAGAGTGGATGACATAAAGGGAAGTCGGGTAGGTGAAGCTGACCAACTGATAGCTAATTTTATGAACATGTGTCTGTGGTCAGGGGTTTATTTTATTTTATTTTATTTTATTTTATTTTATTTTATCACTCTTTTTTTTTGCTGCGAAATGCTGCCTAATAGATAAGGAGTATCTGAACCAACTGGGTGGTATTTGTTTTGGAGCAGTTGTATTTCCATTCTCTGCCTTAATTTTTAAGGTGTACTTCAAAATCATCCTCCCCTATCTGATTTTGAGGGAGGCACATTGTAAATATTTTATGGTTTGGGGTTTCTTTTTCATTTTCCTTTATTTTGCCCCTCTATTTATGGATCTGGTTTTGTAATTTCTACTCCTATGTACATGTGATAACTGTTAATATTAACTATACAGTAATGAAATTGTCACCGTGTTTTATATTCTCTCCTCTTCAAGACAAAACAATCCTCTGCCCCTGGTCCCTTTAGTGAATTCAGTTCTACTGAACTACTGCAGCCGGATAAAGAGGATTTCCACACCTTTGAACACAGCTGCAAGGTGCCTGTTGTACAAAAACGAGGAGTTCACCTCTTCTTGAACCGGCTGAAATGGCAGAGAGAGTTTGTAACTTCGGATTCCTGCTCAGGAGTGATGCAAGAGCTCAGTGCTTGTGTGTCCTGCCCCTTCCTGAGCTCTCCAGGCCCATTCCCAAAGGAGCCCGGCTTATCAGGAGTGCCAGCGCCGAGGATGGGAGGGTCAGCAGGTAAACACATGAAGTTCAGACCTTGGTAAATAATAATTCCCAGGGTGTGGGTTGGACAGCCTGATAATCCCCCAAAGAGCAGCAGGACGGCCAAGGTGGACACCTCGCCACTGTGCATGTCACAGATGCTGGCAGCATTTGGGTGGGTTTTAATGTATTTTTCCCAGAACCTATAAATACAAAATAACCCTCTTGTTTAAAGTTATCCTATAAAGCTCGTGTATCTTGACACCAGTCAGATTTGTTGGGAAAGCCTAGTCAATACACAGTCTTTTAATACTGGACTACAGTTAAAATAAGGACTGTGGGATTCCACATGGAAAATACGATTTTCAGGGTATCCTTGCAGTGCTCAGAGCTGGGACTCAGAGAGGAAGTTACCCTTTAAGTGTTGGGAACCGTCAGAAGACCTTAAGGCAAAGAATTCACAAAATAGCCAGACTTCAGCATCCCCTTACATGCCCCAGAAAGGCAGGTTTGGAACTAACAATTCAGGAGAGTGCCTGTACTTGAGCCCTTGCTCGATCCCTGTCGGAGAAGACTTGGAATTTTTGTCTTAGATACGCTAAAGGTGACAAATTAGCCCAGATGCCCACGAGTCATTTCATCACCACAAACTGATTGACCTTCAAACACTCAGAGTCAGCCACTTATGAAAGGGCTTAGAGGAGGCCACTGGGTCTCCTGCATCCTGTGCACCCAGAGTAGGTAAATTTTGTGCAATTCGGATGCAACCAGTCCGCACTAATCCAAAAAACTGTGACGGGGCTGCAAAAGCTGCAGCCTTGGCTCTTACGAAGGTGGGAGATCAGGCTGTTTGTCCGGCCCTGAATGGGGCAAGAACAGCAGGTTTTGACTGTGGGAGACTTCACTCATTTGCATGTGAACAGGGAAGCCTAATGCCTAATTTCTGCATGGAGAAACATCATCGCCATCATCCTCAAAGGGCCCCCGGAAGGAGCAGCAATAATCCTTTAACAGCTTCTTCAGGTGCTCCCTTCTGCAGGAGGAAAGTCGGCTAGCAGAAATTATTTCAGCCAGCTGAGCTTAGCCTGCTTGTCTTGTGAGAGAGGGACAATCCTCGTGTCCTGGGGACATCCCGTGACCCAGCGCAGAAGGTGAGCAGTCCTGTGAAACAGCCCCGAAACTGGGTGTCTGTTCTTGTAGATGCTGTTGTGCACAAAATACACCCCAAACTAAAACTGAAAAGTGAAAGGCAAGTGGCCTGTCACCCCCGTTATGGGGTTACACCCATAACACCTGTATCTTTTTCAGGGAGATGTCCCAATTGCTCTCCCAGCACCTGAGTAAAAGGAAATGAACATAAGAAGAGAAAGCTAAGAAGAAAAACTCTGTGTCTCTCTCAGGGGTGCCTGAAAGATCGAGTCTTCCTTAACAGCACGAGCTTAGACACTTGCTTGGACACAGATTGGTTTAAAACCTGCAAGAAGGTGATTTTTTGGCGTGGCTTTCAGAAAAAGGGTTGCTGTGGTACGCAAAGAAGGGTCTTGGTCAGCTTCAGAGAAAAGTGGTTACAGAGCATGAACCTGCAGGGCCTCCGAGCAGAGGAGCAGCTGTGCAAGACATGGGTCTTTAGGGACAAAAAAAGAAAGTTGAGGCGTCCTGATTTCGCTCTGATGCTTTTGAGGTTCTCTCTTGTTTCGTTCTTTCTGGTCAAGTGTCCTCAAGAACACTGATGCTTTTTTTTTATGTTACACTCTCCTTGAAGTCCCTGGAAGGAACCGTGTTCCAGCAAAGGCTTGAAATGCACCTTTGGTTATGCATAACACTCCAGTCCTCACGGCACATCCTGTTCCCAGGCCACTATTTCTGCCCCCTGGGAGCACAGCAGTTGCAAATTACCTTCCACTGAGGCTATTGTCTAGTGGGGTTATGGATCAGAAGCTTGATTTTCCCTCCTGGGTTTCACATGGAACGCACAAAAGCCTCCTGGCTGAGCCACCCGGGGTGCCTGGCTGCCACCCACGGGCTCTGGGTGGGCAGGGTGTTTTGGCTGAGCTGTGAAACAGATGCTGAAAGGAGCTGGAGGGGCACAGGGTATGGCAGTGGCACTCCTGCTGCAAACCGTGGTAGGAAATGGCACAGGCTTCGGTGGGATTCTCCCCCAGGAGTGTTGGTCATTAACAAAAACAGACCTGTAATAGAAGTTTCCACCAAAGGGGAGTCAGGTCTGTTCAAAGGCTGGTGGGCAGGCCTGGCAGAGCTGTAAAAAGCCTGGTTTAGCCAATGGAAGTGTTATGGAAGAGCTTTGTGTCTGCAGAGACACAATAAAGACGCTCTTGCACCTGCCAGGTTCAGCAGAAAAGGAGGAAAATGGATGGATTTATTTACATTATCTCATTCTTATACACGTCCCAACTCCACAAGGGATTGGAGGACATGTCACTTCCTTCTCCATCCCACTGGAGAAGAAAGGTGCTCATCAAAGTTATCATAGCACAAAAGGAATGAAAAACAGAAAATAGCATTAAGTAAACACTGGCTATTATTTACATGAATTTGTGTGAAAGAATCTGACTCCAAGGTTAAAAACAGAAGGCTTACAAAAACCAGGGCAACAGAGCTTAGAGTCAGGTGGATGTTAAACCTGAAATCAAGAGCTTTCCCCTACCCTCTTGTGGTCCAGGCAGGTTGTGTCAGCCCGAGGCTGTGTGTGTGAGTCAGCACAGGCAGGCAGCCAGGACAACCACAAATAACCACAAATTCATGGCTAAACCAGAAATAATAAATGAATTTCCATTACCTCTCCAACCAGGGGATCCCCAAAGCAGAGGCACACGAGAGGAGACACTGACATTGTTAAACTCGGCCCATGCCAGAGGATCTCTGGCCTGCTGTTGACACAGGGTTATCAAGGGTTATTCCCAGCTCCAAGGTCACTTGGGCTGATTTCCAACCCTCCTCCAGTCTTCTGCTTTTTAACCCATTCCTCCCAGCACTGAGCATAAAAGAACTCTGCCAAATACCTGATGTGTCCTATTGAAACCTTGCCTGGGAAAAGAAAACAGACGAGCTATTCAGGACTATAAATCCACGCCAAATCAAGAAGGAGCTGGTTCTCCTTCCTGGTGCACCCAGGGCACTCGCTGTACTTGTGCAAAACCTTCGCCAGTGTTTTTATGACTGCACCCAGGAAAGCTCTGAGACAGACTATAAACCCCCTGAGGCTTTTTGAGAAGTATTTCCAGAAATTAAGAGCTATGTTCAGTCTCAGAACAAGCGTGGAGCTGGCACCCTCATTCATCCCTGGGCTTGCTTTCCCATGTTCTTCAGGAATGTCAATGCCTTGTGCCAGTTTGACATTTACTCGGGCCTGACTTAAGAAGTTACTGAAATGCCTGGGAAAGCTCAGGTACACTATGATCCTTGTTTTAATTAAGAGGTTGCCTGAAATTCTCCTCCTTACAGGTGGTGCTCAGCGTGTAGAGACCCAGAGCTAAGTCTGAGGTCTCCTGAAGGGAACTCTCAGGTGCAGCCTGGTTTTTTTTCGAGGAGTTGTCTGGTTTAAAGCCCAGTTCCTCAGGATAAAGAGCCAGGTAAATTCCTCTTCTCCCCATGAACGTTTATGGACAGTGCATCTCATGTCATGCTGCCTTTCACAGCTGCAGTGATCAGACTCCATGGAAGATACCTATACAAAAAAAAAATACAGATTTCAGGAGCTTGGAGGGAAAAATTAAATATTTTTTTCAGGGAAGAGCCCTGCTGACTCTGACACTTCCTGTACCAAATGTGCCCTCTGTTTAGTTTTGTCCCAGACCATCTGACCTCAAAACAACCATACAAGAGTGAAATTAGGAGCAATATACAAGAGTGAAATTAGGAGCAATATACAGGAGTGAAATTAGGCATCAGGCTCCTGCAGGATGGTCTGAGAGATGGAAGACCTGAAGAGTTGACTACAAAAAAATCTTCCACGTTTTGCTGGGACTGCTTGATGGACAGATACTCTCCTGGGGAGGCAGCCTGGCTCTATCAGCACCAAAGGGCCAGGCAGCTGGAACAGGCTTTTCATACTGGGAGTGCAGCAACTAAGAAAAAAACGAGATGAAAAACATTTAATGGGGTATTGCATAAAGCAGTCTGCCACAAGACGACTTGAAAGACTTGTTTCAGAAAGCTACGTGAGAAACAAACAGAAAGACAGTTATTTTGTGTCCCGTGATAGATTTTTTTTCCTTGGTTTTGGCTGGGGTTTTTTGGTGGGTTTTTGGTTTTTTATGTGGGTTAGTGAGTCAGAGTCTAAAGCTAGTGTGAGCTCTTCTGTGCATGTCTCACCTATTCTGCTGAACAGAAGGTTGCAGGACACCCTCCTGCACAGGTTTTTCCTCAGACAATTTTGCCCGGGGTGCGAGATGCCAGGACAAGGTGTACCTCTGGTGCCTGCATCACTTTGGTTCTTTGGGGGTTTCGGTGTCATGCATTGTGTCTGCGGAGACACAATAAAGAGGCTCTTACACCTGCCAGGTTCAGCAGAAAGGAGGAAAAATGGAATGGATTTATTGACATTATCTCATTCTTATACACATCCCAACTCCACAAGGGATTGGAGAGCATGTCACTTCCTTCTCAATCCCACTGGAGAAGAAAGGTGCTCATCAAAGCTGTCATATCACAAAAGGAATGAAAAACAGAAAATACCGTTAAGTAAACACTGGCTATTATTTACATGAAACTGTGTGAGAAAGAATCTGACTCCAAGGTTAAAAACAGAAGGCTTACAAAAACCAGGGCGACAATGCATCCCTTAGAAAGGAGCTGTTTTGGTCACGTTAACAGAGGCTGAGGTGTGCTGGCAGGAGTTGCCTGGATGTGGGCACGAGCTGCTTGCTGAGCTGGGCACCTCCCTCATTCCTGTGGGACCCACATCCACCTTTTGCTTTTCAGCAAAACCAACACAGAACTGTCCAGTTTCCTCCTCTTCTGACCCGACTATTTCTGACCCAGCTATTTCTCTTCCTGACATGTTTTCCTGATCTTAAATTTACGAGACCATTGCTTCATTGTGGCCCCTCTAAAAATGTAATTCCGTAATGAAACCCCACCTATCAACACAAGAGAAAGACAAAACCTTCTCTCTGAGTGTGATGTCCATAGGAGAGAGGGTTTCAAAACCCTCTTCACTTGTATTTTGTTGTGAACCTCTGCCAAGTCCATTTTTGTCATTATATAACAATATTTTAATATTAAATCTTAGAGATTATTCATATGATCAGCTGAATAACTGCAGCGAGCACTCAGCTTCTCATAGACTGTGCTGAAATTACAGCAATCAATGCATTGAAAATAAATGGCAGCAGCCAGCTCCTTCGAAATCCAGTTTATTTCTTCATAAGGTACCCCATTTTTAAAGGAATACAGTCATCCTTATCAGCAAAGGCTGACCTTACATAGCTCGGTGAGGACAAGCATGCATAGTTTATAACTGACCCTTTCCTCCTGCAGTTAATCTGGTGGAACATCTTGCCTAAAAGCACAAGTTTGGGATTGCAAAGGCACATTTTTGCCCTTGGTTGCAACACGGGGGAAGTACAGTTAATACCTGCAACGTGGCCCAGGCTTTGAGAACTGAAATTCCTGGGGGTGAACCCAGGCCCCTTGCTGGGGCTGCTGCCCTCGAGGGGCTCCACTGGGACAGCCCTTCTGTGCTGGGTGGGGAATGCAGGGTCAATCACATGAGCCTGCAGGGACCTCTGCTTTCCAGCCCCGGGAATTTTCTCACGGCGTAGATAAGGCCCCAGACATTCCTCTGACTGGAACTGGGAGACCTTCCTGGCATGGTGGGATCCCACTGGCACAAGTGATGTGGAGTTTGGGGTAAGTGCTGTGCTCGAGACTGGTGGACGTTGCCTTGCAGAGCTGGAACGTGTGCGAAAATCCGAGGTGCTCGGAACAAAATCCCTGTTAAAGGCACAGCGAATCACTGCTAAAATGTTCACGAGGCGTCTGCATGTGGCGCTTTGGGACGTGGTTTAGGGGTGATTATGGGGTCCATGGCAGGACTGGATGGTCTTGAAAGTGCCTTCCGACCTCGATGGGTCTGTGATTCAGTGATTCTGTGAATGCCCCATCCCCAGTGCAGCTCTTGGCCTTGTTGAACCTCGTGAGGTTCTCGTGGTCCCACTTCCCAAACTTATCCAGACCCCCCTGGGCTGGCAGTGGGACTGGAATATCTCACTGGTATCTCCCAGCCTTGATGACTCTGTGACTAATGGGGCAGACACAACTTAATTAAAGCCATAACAAAAAATTCAGGCTACTTAAAAGATTTAAGTATTCTCAGAAAAGTGCCGTAAGTGCTACGAGGTGAAACATAACTTGCAAAGTTAGGAAGTTCACTTTCATTTATCTTTTCCCTCCTCCCCTTTTTTTTCTGGTCAAAATCCTTAAGATTGATTCAGGTCTCAGAAAACAGACTTCAGAAAGTCAAATTTAATTCAAAACTCAGTAAGACAACTGGGAAATGTAATCTTTTTTATATCATTTAATTCATTCCTGAATACTGAAATAAAGTCCATAGGATTTTCTCCATTTTTTCTCACTAAAACTTATTTCTTGTTTGATTTACTTACCAGTACTGAGATTTACCTAAGATGCAAAAGGTTTTAAAAACTGAAACTGGGAAGCTATTTAAAAAAAAAAAAAATTAAGTGAATTGTTTTACTGAATATGAAAAAGTGCTGTAGAGAGGACGAAATACTTGCATGTTTGAATCCTAGATAGATACATAAGTAGACACATAGACAGATCCAGGTTTCTGAGGGAAAAGAAGTGTGTGGGTTTAGTGTAAAATTTTTTGCTATTCTAATTTCTTAATACTATTTAGCGAAAGGGCTTTTCTGCATAAAGGTGAAGAAAAGTATACATAATATATTCAATACCAGAAAGAAAATTGAAAGGATGAAAGTATGTGGGTTTGCCTCCACCTAACTCCTGATGGCAAATAAAAATTAATGATCAAAATGAGGTGTGAACTTTCTCATTCGTTATTCAGTTTTTCTTCTGTTGTTGTATACACTACTTATGTTTCTTTGAAAATGAAGCTGTGCTCTTAAAGTACTGTGCCTATTACCACTACTGTTGTTGTAGATCCTTTGTCTGACCGTAAGTCCTTCATTTATCAAGCAATAGTTTTTATAAGATTAATACATTTACATTTCAAATGCAAGTGCCTATGAGTAAACTGAATGAATCACAAGCGTCAGAGTTATAACTGTAGGCCATAGTGGAAGGAGAGATTTTGCTTTATTTTATGGGTGTGTGAGAGAACAGTGAAGTGAGATTTTGGGAGCAGGAGGTTGGACTTTATCTTCCTGCTTCCCCCAAAACCTGCATTCAGTGATGTGTTCAGAAACTCTAGAATTATAAAGCCAAAATGCAAAGGTTACACGAGTAACTATACTGAAGAATAATAATTATATAGTAAGAACACAGCTGGTAAAGACTTATCAGACTGAATAACACCACATGCTTTTAAAAATTTGTATGTATTAGTACTGATGTATGCAGTTAAACGTAGTAAATTCATATTGTTGGAAACCAGATGGAATGAGCCCCAGGGGTAGCCAATTAAAGGCAATGCAATTGTACAAGAATTTATTTGGGGCAAAACGTTGAGGGGAGAGGTGATATTAGGAGGCTTAGAGAAGATAAAGACCTAAAAATAATAGAATTAAATTAAATTAAGATGGGAGGTAACCAGAAATGGAATGGGAAAAAAAAATCAGAAAAGTTTGCTTCTATTGGAACTCGGGATGAAAAGGATCTATTGACTCTGTGAATTTGCAGTGGGATGCTTGTGTTAAACAGTTTAAAGATCAAATTCTTAGTATGGTGATATCAATTCAGAGAGACACCAGGAAAAAAAGGGAGTACACAGGAGAAAGCAGGAACATGTTGGTGCCCCAGGGCATTGCAGAGCACGCAGGAACGTGGTTGGGAAAACTACAGATCAGCTGGAGTTGAATCTAGAAAAGGATGTGAAGGAAGAAGAACTTCTTCCTTCAAGTACTCTTCCTTTAAGTACATTTTGAAATGAAGGCTAAGGAAGATGTTGGCCTGGGGCTGGGGACCCCGTGCCTAATAAAAGATAGGCTGAGGTGCCATTTTTGGCCTGGTTTATCACTGCCCAGGTTGGTCCTCTGGCCCTTCAGGTGTCTGAGCCTCTTAGCAGAGCCTGTGGGAGGAAAACCATACCCAGAGAACTCGGAGTTAGGGAGAGCTGGGGCTAACCAGCCACAGACAAGTCCATGGGAGGCATCTAGGGAGCTGGGGACATGGCCTCTGTCACTGCAAGGCCACTCTCTGTCATTCATCACACTGAGGCTCCCAATGACTGGAAAAAGCCAAATGAAACCCCCAGCCTCAGCAAGGACAGGGAGGATGAGGAGTCAGGGGATGGTCAGCCCCAGCTCGGTCCCTGGGGATGTCACACAACAAATCCTCTTCAGAAGCCATTTCCAGACACGGGAAGGACAAGAAGTTGATTTGGAAGAGCCAAGACAGATTTACCAAGGGGTGATTGTGCCCTTCCAGCCTGAACACTTTCAGTGAGGGCACGACAAGCTCTGTGTATGAAGGGAAAGAAGTGGATATCATACTCCCAAACTCCAGCAAGGCCTTTCACAGCGTTTCCTTCAATATCTTTATTGCCAAGCGAGTGAGATACAGACTGGATAAATGGATGATAAGGTGGGTGGGAAACTGGCTGGACTGCTGGGCTCAGAGCATTGTTTGTACTCGGGCAGTGACCCAAAGTCCAACAGTGACCAGTTACCAGCAGTGGGCCTGGGGGATCAAAACTCACACCAGGAGTGGTTTATGCCTTTGTTAATGACCAAGACAACAGGACAGAGAGCAATAAAAGTTCCCACTGCGGAAGCAGTCGATGAACTGCTGTTTAGAAGGACCATGACAAGTGGGTCAGCACTTGTGAGGCCACATCTCGAGTGCTGTGTCCAGTTTGGGGCTCCCAGTACAAGATATGGACTTTCAGGAGAAAGTCCAGCACAGGGCCACCAAAATGGTCAGTGGGATGGAGCACAGGATGTACAAGAAGAGTCAGGGTGAGCTGGGACTGTTCGAACTGCAGAAAAGAATTTAAATTCCCAGCACAAGGGAATTTCTCGCTGTCTGGGCCTAGCTCCCAGGAGGTTGCAGGGGATGGAGCCAGGCTCTTCTCAGAAGGGCAGGGTGACAGGGCAAGAGGCAATGGATGAAACACTGGAATCTCTGAGCAGATACCAGGAAAAAGAAATATCAGCATGAGTCTGGTCCGGCTGGGGCCCAGAGAGGTTGTGGGGTGGAGATACTGAAACTCAGTTGCACAAGCCCTGAGCAGCTGGAGCTGACTGACCCTTCCATGAGCATAATACTCAGTGACCTGCCTTTCACAGAATCACAGAACATTCTGAGTTGGAAGGGACCCACAAGGTTCATCGAGTCCAGCTCCTGGCCCTGCCCAGAACAGCCCGAGATTTAATGGAGTCAAGAGAGCACAAATTTGAAGACAAGAGAAGAGAGTACCAAGGCCTGGAGAGGAGCTCTTTGCAGAGCTTGGTGCAAGGACATACCTGTGGAATGTAATAGGAGGAAAACCTAGCCTGAGTTTCAGTGAGACTAGCAAATCTTTCTCTGTGTTTCCTTTATCTATTATTTTTTTAGGATCCAAGCAGATCTTGTTTTAGCATATAATCTCTCCAAACCTTTTCTTTCTGATCAGTTTTCCATCCAAATTAATTTAATTAAGAAGGCAAAGCACCTAGCAGCCTGGTTTAGGCACAAAGTTAAATAAAAACATCATTATAATAAAATAATTTTGCATATTATCTTACACGTTCGATACAGTAATTTTGCTCCCAGGCTGTTGTTAGAGCACGTGATTTCACCATCAGCCATGAGGAAGGGAACATATTTTTCATATCTGTCTGGTTGCCTGAGGAAATACCATAACATGATAAAGGATATTAACAGCTAAACATAAAACTGAGTTGAAGGTGCCCTTTTATGCCTCGTCATATGAATAAAGCCAAAGTTTGAACAGTGACATTTCTGTTGGGCTGTTTTGCTACTAAAGGGCTTTTCTTTTATAATCTTATAATTAATACTTGCCCAACAACTCTGTTCCTCTCTGGCATGTTGCCAGTCAACTGTGCCCATCACGTGCTGGGTTTTGGGGCTCTCAGCAGTTCAAGTTACAGGGAACAAATTTAATGCACATTTCAAACACAGTGAAGTCGTTACTGGGAGGTGATGTGTGCCAATGGACTGCACAGATGTCAGTGGAAAACACGGGGTTGTGTGTTTGGAGACACCTCCAGGGGTGGGTGTGAGTGCCAAGGTACTCCTACGTAGGGGTATGAGGTATGGCCTAAGCTTCCTCTTCTCCTCCCTGCTTGTCTTCGTTTTCACAGGAAATCAGGATGGAATCAGGTGGCTACCGCTGGAATCTTCTGGATTCTGCAGGAGGCTGAAGGAAGGAAACACAGGATATGAGGATAAAGATGTCCTAAGGAAGGTCACTGCTAGGAGAAGGAGCACTCTTTGTACCTGTGGAGTAACCACCATCCCAGCATAGGGAGGATCCACATTCCAGTTTTAGACACAAATCACGTGGCAGGTGGGCTGAAGTCTTCGTCCCTGTCCATGCCCCAGCTAGGATTTCCCACCTCACTGACTTTCTGGATCAGATTATCTGCAAAATTTCAGGCTGGCCCAGGAAGAAGGTGCTGGGATGCACGGAACTGGCAGGGGACTTCTGCACTTCCTGGTGAGCAAGAGCTCCTGGTCACACAGCAAAGAGCTACAGAGGGGTGGATGCCAGCTGATGGGAGCCTGGAGGGGCTCCAGTGGTGCTAAAAATTTGGATTTGAGTTTGGTTCCACAAGGCTTGATCTCATTCTTATTTGATTTCCTTCCCTCAGCTGTTAAATGGGGAGCAGACAGTAGCTGCCTGCCTGGCTTTGTGAGGATAAGTGCAATAAACACAGGATCCAGACACCAAGGTGTGAAAGGTAGATTATCTTTTTAACAAATAAGGAACTGCTAGGCCTTCCAGCAAAAAAAAAAAAAAAAAAAAAAAAA